>JABXWE010017556.1:0-47214 GCA_014611495.1 Limonius californicus
TAGTGTTCTGAGGCACGTAAGCACTAAGAAAAAGAAAAGCCAATGACTGCTAAGAAATTAGTGTTCTGAGGCACGTAAGCACTAAGAAAAAGAAAAGCCAATGACTGCTAAGAAATTAGTGTTCTGAGGCACGTCAGCACTAAGAAAAAGAAAAGCCAATGACTGCTAAGAAATTAGTGTTCTGAGACACGTAAGCACTAAGAAAAAGAAAAGCTAGTGACTGCTAAGAAATTAGTGTTCTGTGGCACGAAAGCACTAAGAAAAAAAAAGCTAACGAACACTAGCAATAATAAAATTTGATGCATAGGACTGTGAGTGCCTACGAATGTGGGGGGCAAGTTACATCGGCGCTAAGAAACTGGGAGGAAAATAGGTGGTAAGGAATGTGAGCGCTTGGTAATGATAATTCTAAGGAATACATGCGCAGCAGCAACTGGTTTCAAATGAAATATTGGAGCAAATACTGTTTATTAATTATATTTTCTCTACATTTTGAAATTGCAGTTAGAGATTAGTGCAATAGTGCTTTATCGTCAATATTCCTCAGATTTTTAAACGCTGTAATTTATCAGTACTCTCTTCTACATGCCAGGTAATTCGTTCTCAGATTATATGCTCAGATCACGTTCCCCAGATTTGGGAGAATGATAAAGTGATGTTTAAGCTTCCATTAGGTTTCTCTAAAATACTTTCTTTATATTGACAAAATACAAAGTTCCCGATTCTCAATGTTAAATATTAAAAAAGGTAGAGTAATATAAAATATTTTACACGAATTAAATTTTACATTAATTTTACTAACGGTTAATTATATTTAATTGAAACATTAATTGCTTAATTAGTTATTTTATTCAATTTCTTCTAAATATTAGGTAATTCCCAATTTCCAAGCTTTTCTTTTCACCATGGCAAATTTTTCAACAATTTCGCCTTCTTATCATGTTTGATACTGAACAGTTTTAGTCCTAGAAAATATATCGGATTCATCCATTTAAGTCTACTGACCTAATAATGCAAAATAGAAGCCAACTTCTTCAATAGATTAATCACACTGCTGTCAAAATTCTTTACGGGTGACATTTACCTTTGTCGTCCGTTGATTTATTACATATAATTTAGCTAATGTACAAAGATCTATAGGATTTTTCAAATTCAGCAGTAATGCCATTTGGACTGAATAACTCGTCAGGCATAATACTCAATTTCTTTCGTTACAATATCAATGATGGACTTAGAAATTACAAGAACTATAAATGCACCACTCGGTAATTCTATTACGGATGTCATTTCCACTTTATCGCTGCTATTCCAGTAACATGACCTATATTCTAGCGGAATTATGGTGATGCCTCCCGTTAGAAAGCAATTCCCTCGTTTCTGATGGCGTACCCGGGCTTAAACTGGCCGTAGTGGTTGTCGAAATAGTCTCCTTATTAAGGCATTCGTATTCGGCGCGTTTTCCGTCGTCTTCCACTCGTTCAAACACTTCCTCCTCGAGGATTCTCTCCAGATGGGCGTCCCCATTCTGATAAACGAAATTATTGGCACTGTCTGACTGAGAGTTCGGAGAGTGGACTTGGGGCAAGTCCGAGTCGGTGAGGCCTCTTTCCTTGTCCTCCCGCTGTTTCTCCATGAAGCGACGATGGTGCTTGGTAGTCAAGCATCCTGTCTCAACGTCCCGTTCCAGGCGGTGGCCGCTTCTAGAACGGGTGAGCTGTCGGCTGACGTACTCGTTTAAGTTGTCCTCTTCTTTCTTGCTGACCACGCGGTTGAGGCAGATGAGGAATATTCCAAGGACCACCACGAAAAGACCCGTTGCCAAGAGCTCGTTCCACCAGCCACCGCTTCTCCAGGTTACTACATCATCCGGCAGAAGACCAGAACCTATGAGGAAAATTCCCAGAACTAAGAAACAAACTCCTAGGTGGAGCATGCCAATTGAGGAAACCAGTTGGTGGTCTGATGGTACTGATTGCGTGGGTTTGTGGACGGGACGGTGTTCTCCACTGTCTATACTATTGGTGGAGGAGGACAGCCGGCGGTCTCGTTCGATGGCGCGCCGTTTCGCTTGCTCCCGGAGACGGCGTTGTCGTTTGATGGCCAGGGCCGAGTGCAGACCAGCTGATCCGTGCATCTGCAATGGTTAATCCCAGCTAGTATCAGTTCTTCTCATCACAGCACAACACACTGCACACAGCACAGCACTAATTTCACAACGCGAATTGCTCCAGGTGGAGGCATCATCGTTTGCTGTTACGTCTTTGCAAAATAACACTTTGTAAAAAAGGAAATAAGAAAGCTGCAATGCGAAGACAACTTTGGTTTGTGGTGGTTTTCCAAGTAGCGTGTTATGATTTACGTGTTAGGTCGTCCTTGTTTGAACCAGATTATTTAAATGAAGGCCGAATTCTAAATATAATCTGTAACATTAGAAAAAGTGTAAGATCGTAACAGCAAACAATTGACTTTCGGGCGGCACCGAAATTGCTGTGATGGTCGCATTGCGCTGCATGAGTGAAGCTGCTTCAATAACTTCCACTTTTCTTCCTTTTATGGACAAGAGTTGCGTCAACTTAGAAAATAAAGCAGTAGAAGTTATTGAAGCTAAAATAAAATTGTAACAGATCTACAGTTAGAAGGAAACAGAGAGGAAATATCTATCAGTAAGCAGAAATATTTTGTTTATAGAAGGGTCACTTAGAGATAAATTAGCATTGATTTTAAATTTTCACCCAAACAGAAGCAAGAATTTCTTTCTAGACCTAGAGGTTCAATACGGATACTAGTATAACACGTTATTCTAAATCAAGATGCTAGGTGAGCTCATGACTAATTTTTAATTTTTTTTTCAACATACTAAACATAATCTTAGTCCTTGAGTCGTGCTTTAACCATGTCCTCATATAAAAGCACACTAAAGCTGATTATTATCCGAAAATTAGAACCATTTCACTTAAATTTGAAGAATTGCTGGAACTATTTATGATCTAAATTTACTGTTGCCTAGTTTATTGTATATTGCAGCAGATTTAAAGTTCGTATAACTGTGGGAAACATCAAGAAAACATTATTCACAACGCTGAAGTTGAAGGAAAAAAGTTCTGAAATTGACAAGTCTCTTATTTAATGGTTTTGTAAGGGTTTGGAATGTTGCAAACTTTGGGAAAGTTTGTAATTTTATCTTCCTATGTTAAAAAGAAGCCTTTTAATCTTCTCGTTTATTTAAAATGCCAATGGAAAATTTTTCCTTTTACTTGAAAGTCGTTTCTTTCTTTAATTTTATTTAAAATTATTAAGGCAATAAGTAGACCAACTGAGTAAATCTCCAGGTTTTTTATAGTTTAAAAGCAATTCATGTGGGACGTTTCTGGAGCATTTAGTTAAATGGAAAATAAATTAAGAGTAACAGAAAACAAAGTGGGTCACTTTTTTAACGTCAAAAAGGCGACGCGCTGCGTTAATCGTACAAGAAAGACAAACAGCGATGTAATGAGGAAGCAAACATGTTTATCAATTTTTCACAGACATTCTGGGACTTTCTTAAAATAGGCTTGGGGAGTAAAGATTCTCTCTATGATGGCTAAAGAGTACACACGTTCGTTTTGTCAACCAAAATAGCGTCGGGTAACAGCTGTCCTACGGTTAAAAATAAAAAATTAGTGGCTTAGTACAAACACAATTTGAGGTTCTTATGTCTTATTCCGTTAATTGATCATTAGAGGCTTGTACGTGTTGGATATATAAATAGCCAAAATATGTTCCAAATTAGTGTTAGGAATGTTTGAGCATCTGTAAACTTAAGGTCAAGAAATGGTATTTTTCGGTGAATACTTAGTCTGCCAAGGCTTTAAAGTAGTACAAGATCGGGTTTTCTGAATGAATATGTTAATTATATAATTAATTCACTAACCGACGGCACACTTGTTTCTCCTAAAAGTAATAATGAACAGCCAGGGAAATTTTGATTAAAATAGTAGTAAGTTGTTTACAAACAATGTCGACGCATTTACTGAAATATTTTATCCCACTGAAATAAACGTATAGGTTGCAATAAAACAGAAACTGACCAATATTTGCTTGAAGTTTACGTTCACATTAAGAAGAAATAGTTCATTTCTTAGAGTGCATTTAACAATCAATAGGTTTCAGCGTTTACCCGTGAAACTACACCCAACCCTCTTCATCGCTTAGTAATGACTACAGCACATTAGCGACCAGTGGCTTTCGGCAAATTTAAACGAATTACCCCCAAGCGAAGTTCTCTTTACTATATTAACGTTCAGTTCGCCTACAGTGTCTAATTTTTCCAAGGGCGTGAGACCTATTTCAAAGCAAGCAGCTTACATTCATAATATGAGTCTCATGAGATTTGAATAAGGCATCCTACCTGGCTTAGGCATCTTAAAAGTCTGACCGCTATCCTGTAATTTCTGAGCGTCCCTTTACTCCCACGCCCTCTTCCCCATTGAGCTAGCTTCGCATGAGTTTGGACCTACCTTAACCAAGGCCAACATTAAATAGTTAATGGGGTCAAATTACATCACATGTATGAGCCTCGCGAGTCTTCTGAGCTAATCAATAAATTAACTTATGTTTGTTAATTACCCGAGAGAGAGAAAGAGAGGTTTAGCTGCAACGCAAACATAGCAATCTTGTTAATGAAATTTACTACAAATTATTTATTTTAATTTAGAGTTTTATACTATTAGTTTGGAGATTTAAGTGGTTCATGGCGTCAGCGATAAGACCTAAACAAAAATATTTTCATCTGTTAATTGCGATGTTCTTCAACGCAATTATCTGCAGTAAAGCAACTCCAGAATCCGATACGAGCTCTATTCTTCATCCCTTCGTATGTTCATGAGAGTGACGCTAATGGGTTTCAAACCACTCCATTATGGGGAAATATGAGAACCCTATCGCCATGTTTCATTTATCCTTCATAAAATCTCCCCGAACGCACTTCTACAAACGCTTCCAGGATTCGGTTTCACTTTAGTGACCACTTTCAACTAATTTCGGCTCCATGAATAATTTCACGCCGTAGGATCGCAGTAAAAATAGAGATAAACTCGAATGTTAAATGGCTATCAAAGACCGTGTCGTTTTGGCCGTAAGGAAACTCTTATTTAGGGATAAGGGTGTAGGCAAGCAGAAACTTGGATGAAATACGATTTTGGTACGGCGCCGTCCTCACTTGGGAGATTTCCTTACCGCTTGCGATATTTATGTTAAACCCGGTCCCTGGGAGGGTGTTTTCGAACTAAATTTGAAATTATGATGAAGGGCGGAAGTTTTGCTTTGTTTTTCACTTAAGACTCTCGCGACAGTTTGGATAACCCGCAGATGGTGGAATTTCTTGAAAAATTGGTTTGAATATTCTGTTCGTTCAGAACTTTTTAGATGAGGCTTGTTCTGGTCTTAAATTCACTAGGGAAAGTCCACAGACGACCATTATACTAAGAAGATTGTGGGATATTTAAACTACGATATAATCCTCACTTCCAACTGGACGTTAAGACATTGTTAAATTGGAAAACAAAACTATTTATGCAATTTTAATCTCTAAACTGTCTCTAAGTTAAACTATGAATTGAGAGAAACATAGAAGAAATAAAGTGTGGTGGCAGATCAGTTGGTAGAGCGATAACTTTCTGAGTAAAACATCGATGCCCAACAGCTGGACAGAAAGGCTATTAATGATGATGAGGACAGAAGAAATTAATCTGCTAACAACAAAGTGCACTTCAAGAGGTAGATATACAAAATTAGGATATCTATAGACTCGCAAATAAACTTATCTATCAATTTATTGTTAAGCTTTAAAATCTTTCACAGTTATACAACTAATCGTGGGCGAAAAGTATAAAATAAATATGCAAACAAGAAAATGTATATTAAAATATATTTATGCCGTATTAGAGCTTTCTTAGATCCCAACACAAACTTATTCAGCAAATATTAACCAAAGCAAAATGGTGCTGCTGAATTATCTCCTCGAAAAAATACAAAAGGTAAGATAACAGACAAGTATATTTCTCTTAGAATAACATCTGCATTTGAACTACAAAACGTTAATTGGTGGACTTGTGAAAGTTTCCGTTCATCGATAACAAACCAACTCCCAAACCGAAACTAATGCAAACAATGTAAATTAGGGTGTGACTGGGACATTTCTATGTGGCGGCACATTATTTAAGGACACGAATATAAATTGTGTGTATGGATTTCAACCAGCTTCCGCTTTCCCCTATCGCATTGTATCGGTCTCGAAGTAATTTAAGTTATTCGTGTACCTTTATTAAGGGTTCGTGCTGCCCGACCACAACGCAAATTGGGCCCGTTATTAAAAATTGCCCGTTAAACGTTCTGTTTTTATTGCATGTTTCAGGAAGTCTTTATGCTTATTTTGTAATAAGCGAATTCCGCGTGTTTAATAGGGGCTGCTTTATGGGGGTTCCTAAGGAAATATAATTAGATAAAGTTCAAGGTTGCGGGGTAATTCTCAATTTGCTACGGATGTTGTTGTGATCTCTTTTAATAACGCGTTAAAATTGTTTTAGAAGCTTACAAGATTGGGCATTTTCGGTGTTTACGAAATTTCATCCAAAAATAGGCGACGGGAAGGTTGTAACATTACCTAACATAGGACGTTAATGAAAACGAAAATGAAAAATTAACTAATAAGCTGATACGTATCCGTTTATCAAATTTGTTAAGAAGTAGTAAAGTAATGTTTGGTATGAAATACAATCGTTTTATTAATGCTGGAAAATGTTGGTAATAAATTTAATTTGATAAGAAAACACGTACATGGGCCCACAGATACATATACGTACATAATTACACATATATTCTGTTAAAATCATGACTGCTTAGTGAATTTAGGCGCTGTTCTTCATAATAAAAGAAAAATAGGTAGCCTAAAATCAAGTGCCGAGGAATGTTCATGGCGAAGAACTCAGACGATAAAAGACGTGGATTGTGGGCATTACGTAATGCGGATAATGAGGAATGCTAATGCTACAGAGTATGGGTGCTGAAGAATGTAAGCATTCAATAACGTTGGATGCAGACTCTAGGAAGGTGAATATTGAAGTTTGTAGATTTTCTAGGATGTGGATGTTCAAGAATGTAGAATTGATTCATGTGAACAGTGAGAAATGTGAGTGCTAAAGAGTTTGTTGCTTGGTTGTTGAAGATGGTGGATGCTAAAGACTGCCAGTGCTTAAGAATCCAGGCATTGAAAAATGTTGATCTTTAAGCATTTGACCTCTAAGAAATGGATATACTAAAGCAGGCGAATGTTAAGGAATTACCGGTACTAAAAACTTGGTTACTAAAGAATGTTGTTACGTTCGTCTGATTTTGCCACTTTTTAAGGATTAAAGCCTTATGTTATTGGCCGCCCCGTAGCCGATTACTATCTTATTATTTCCCGAATACAGTTTTGTTGGACCTTTTTTTTTGTTATCATGGAGAAATGCCGATTAATGTTTTCACTTTTCTCTACGCGCTTGACCGTGAACGTTTGCTGGTGATTTCCTGCACTTGAAGGAGCCCTACATATTAATTGTTCTACAATTCTTGCAACATATTTCGTCATATGGTGAAATATTTCCAGCTGCTGGATATTTGCGCTCGTTTTTTTCGACAGTCGACTTAACATCTCCTTTCGACCCGGTTGCTTGCTAAGACCTCAGCGTCGACGACAAGTACTGCAGGGACGGTTTGGGCTTCGATGGGTGACCATTGCGTGAAATTTCGTACCGCTGTTATCACCGTAGAGTGAACAGAACCATCGACAAGTGTCGGGTTTAAAGAAACACGCTGGATTTAACCCTTGGAAGGTAATTCATTGCAAATTTGCTTATCGCTTTTGCGGATTAAGATCTAACCCCATTTCGTTCGTGACTGCGCGAACACTCGAAATTTCCCGTTTCCCGAAGAAAGTCTTGACGATTGCTGTGTCGCAATCGTGATCCAGCCTTCAGTGGCGTGCCTGCGATTTTTTGTCTGCTTCGCAAGAACCTAAAAACACCCCAAATTGTGCCTCTCTCTCTACCCTACCTGAAGAAAACTAATGTAAAAAAATTGATAATTGCACTGCTGTGTAAACTTGTTCCGAGATACATTTTAGTAGCTTAAAGTGCTGAACCCTTTTCTTGAACGCAAAGCGACCTTCAAACGCCAGTTGCCATTATTTGTTAAGTGTAAGTGTATTTAATTTTTGTAAATTCGAACGCCGCTGGCTGCGTAGATCTGTGTGTTTAGTAACGTAAATATCGTAAGCCAGTGGCGACAAGCTCTTTATTTTACCGTTTACCGTTTTGAGTGTACTTTGTGTGTCAAGCTATAGAATTATATTTGTCTTAAAATTCACCATATCTTTTATTTCTGTGTATTTTATGGTGCATGAAGTTTGTAAGCATTATATAGAGGAGGAGGCACAATAAAGGGGAGTTCGATTCCCGTAAGCTGCTGGTTTCTTGGCCCTCCTACGAGAACTTCCATTCAGCTGTAACCTGACGCACCCCGTTTGGTCATAAGGACGAAGAGACTTGGAACTTTTTGGGCGCAGAGCGGTTTAGCACAGGAATGGCAGGGGAATGGTTTTATTTTATAACCAGTTTTGTGTTATTAATAAAATAGCAGACTTATCAAATTTTATAAATAAATTTAGTCGAATAACAACCGAACCATTAAAAACACCTGCACCAAACGTTCAAAATTCGCATTCTTAAACATTTTTTATGCAAGATTTTTGTTAGCAAATTACTATTTGCTTATCTCAAAATCTACTGTAAGTAAATGAAAGTACTGAAACCTTTGTATATATTTTTTATTATTAGAATTAAATAAAATTTTGATAAGAGTATTATATTTAATATTATGTCTAGTGTATTTTTTAGACAGTTTCCCTTTCTCCGGGAGTGGCTATAATTTGTTGAGAGTTGTGATACGTTTAAGTAATCTAAACGCGCACTCAGCAGTATTATTTAATCCTTTGGTAAATGATTTTACTACTAATTATATTTTAAAATGCCAGTTCCAAATACTTAAAATCACACAAATACACATACATTAGGAGCACTTAAAACTCCAATGCATCACTCCTTGCGACTTATTTTTAATATTTTAAATTTTTATATACGTCTGCGACGTCCTTGCGCCTAACCGGGTCTACGTCCAAACAGCTCTACGCCAAACTGCCCTTGCGCCCAAACGGCTCTAATCGACAACGCCAAGGCATCCGGTTCCTGCTGAGCAATGTGGGTGTTAAAGAAGGTGGGTCTTGAAGGATGTCTAGGGTGAAGAATGTAGGTGTCTAGGAATTGGCTAGAAATGAAAACTGGGTGCTTGAGAATGTAGCGTTTGAGAAAAGTGAACGAGCTTGAAACTGTAAGTATTCGAGACTATAAGTGCTAGAGTAATGTAGAAATGTATAATGTTGATGTTTTAGAATGTGTGCAGTGAAGGGTGTAACTGGTGAAGAATGTTGGACTTGAAGAACGCGGGCTTAGAGAAATGTGTGAACATTTAGTTGAGAAGTGTGAGTATTTCAGAATGTACGTTCTGAGGGCGCTACATGGTGAAATATTGAGGTGCTAAGTGATGTGAGTGCCGAGGAAGTGAGCTACAATAGATGTGGATGTTGGAGAATGTAGTTGTATATGAACGGAAGAGCGGAAGAAAGATGTCTTCTCAGGAGAATCAGGAGGAGAATGCTTCCCGAGATAGGGACATTCCAATACGACGGGAGCGTAGAGTCAGCCAAGCAAGCCGTCATCGAGGCGAGAAACTTGGTTCTAGATAGGTGGCAGGGAACGTGGGAGGTCGCAAACGTAGGCAGGGTCACCCATGGATTCTTCCCCACGATGACCGAACGGTTACAGATGACGTGGGTCGAGCCGTAGTACTGGGTTACCCAGTTCCTAACGGGACATGGAGACTTTAGGACGAAGCTATACTCACTAAATCTAACCGATGAGAGTGAATGTCAATGTGGTGAGGAGGATACGAGTGTACACCTGTATGAAAGTTGCGAGCAAACAGCGAGGAAGAGGGGAGTACTCGAAGGGCATTTTAGAATGTTAGGGCTAGGTTGGCCACCGCAACAGGGGCAATTGGTAGGAGAGGATGTTTTCCGAGCGTTTCAGAGTTTCGCGGAAGCAGTGTTGCAAGCGAGAGAGAATGAACGAAGGGAAGAAAGAATAGATGATTAAATCTGTGTATGCATGATTCCAGACGATTATTTAGGGTTTTCCTTTTTCAGGTTTTCTTTCAGGGACTTCCTTTCAGGGTCTTCCTTATCAGGTTCTTCTTTTTCAGGTTTTCCCTTACAGGTTTTCCTTTTCATGTTTTTCCGTTTCAGTTCATTCCTTTTCAGGTTATTCCTTTTCAGGTTTGCTTTACAGGGTTTTCTCTTTCAGGACATTCCACCCAGGACTTTCCTTTCAGGTATTCCGTTTCAGGGCTGCCGGGATATGTCCCCCAGAACTCTATTTGCACAGTGAAATTTGGAAGTGCATTCTTGCGATGCGCGCCACCCATGCGTCAACAAAGGGTGCCTCGGGATTGGAGAGATGCCCCTCGCCCGGGTCAAACCGGAATTAGCGGTTGGATTCGAGGTGGTAGTGGTTTACGATCCGTAGAAAGAGGTTGGCTTGGGATGCATTGGATCACTGGCGATTCTTTGAATTCCGAGTTCAACAGGGTAGCCGAGACCATAAACAATAGGAAGTCAGAGCTAGACTGGCGTCCTTGACTCAGGGAGGGAGGAAGCCGGTGCAACGGTCAGTCCGAATGGGGACGGCAGTTTCCAGCTACTGGGCGCTTAGAGCTGGGCGCATTGTACGCGGTGACGTCTGGAAGGGGAAAGGCAAGATTACCCGGAAAGGGGGAAAATAAATGTTTCACTGCTAGGAGCTTCCCCAGTTCTAATCAAATGTATGTAGATGAACGTGCACTATAAATGCTGAACAATAGGGGTGCTGCAAGTTGAAAAATTTGAGGCATGTGCATAGTGAATAATGGGCTGAATACTGCGGGTGCTGCAGACTGTATGTGCTGAAAATTGTGGGGGACAACGACTATTATCGTTGAGGTAAATCGCGCACGAAGAACGTGGGTTCTGAAGACTGTGGGTTTTGAAGAATGTCGCGCTACCGAATATAATCGTTGAGGAACGTGACCCATGAAGAATGTAGGTGCTGAATATTTTTAGCCTTACCGATTGTGGCTGTCGGGATAATATGCTGCCAAGACCAAGTCGCATTTTGGATATGTTGCGCCAAATTCTCTAGCACTAGTTATTTACTGCTTCCTTGCATATTTTAATTGCAAATGTGACTGTATTTCTGTCAAATCTCTTGTCAATATTTTCTTTGTATTTGTGCCTCGGCAGATATCAAATTTTTATTAAATAAGAACCGGCTACTAAATTCATTTTTGACCCAATTTTATAAGTAGTTTTACATAGCATTATTATGAATACATTTCATTATGTTGATGCTATTTTAAGGTCAAAAATACAATGTACAAAAAACATAAAAGTTACATGTTTCTTCTGGAATCTTATTTTAGAAATGGGGAATAGAAATATTCTATTATTTCTCGTAGGGAGTAATTTCATACAAAGTTTGCAAACATAGAATATAGCGAAGATGTGTTCGTAAGACGGGTTGATAATAGATTTCTAGAGACTGGCAGTATATAAAAATGAATATTCTACAGAAAGGCTGTTCTAAGAAGCAAAGTTTTGAATGACGTACAGTAATGTTTGTTAGTCTTCAGAAATAGCAGGAGTACAAAATATTAATTTAATATAGAAGTATAAATTCATTATTGTTTTTCGTATAAATACTTGTGTCCTTATTGTCCACAAAGACCCATTTAAAAAGCTTCAGCAATTATTCAAGTAGTAAACAATACGACATGTGGGATACATTTTTAGATAAACTTGTGTATTAAATGGATAGACAAGTACCCGCTTGTGATAATATTATGTGTGCTTTACTAAAACACCATTATACAGAGTGTCGATTTGAAAACGTACAGTGTGTTATATTTCTGGAAGTAAAAGAGGTATCGAAAATGTCTAAAAACCGTTTCTATAAGATGGATCACATACAATTCAGTGAGCAAGATCCCTTCAATGAAAACTGTGATGAAAGTTGTAATTGCAGATTAATCCAATTACGAACAAAAGCAAACCTGCTATTTAATAGTTGATCAAACTTAAATAAACTGTCTTGAATTTCTAAATATTTAATAATATATCAAGTTTTATGTTGCTATACTTTTGATAAGTAAAGTTTATTTAAAATTCTTTAGTGGATTAACTAACTAGTTAATAAAAACTGTGATGGTTTATTTCAGCGAATTGTTCATCCTACGAGTTACTAACGCTCAGTTGTCTAAATTTGTTATTATAGTATCAGATGTTGGTTTCGTGCCTTTCCCCATTTCCCGTAAACATATGCATTTCCCTAGACGTGCCTACATTATTGCAACTAATATTTGCAACATGATTGAAATAGCTCCCTGCAAACTCGCTGTATTGTGTTAGGCTTCAATGTTAAACAAATCTCGGTCAACGGTTATTGCCACAGGTCTTTTTCAGGCGACTTTTTTATTTTACAGACTGGCGTTATAAATTTTAAAAGAGTTACCCAAGCACATTTATTATTTATAGTGGATAGCAGCTTGCAACAGTTACGGTGGCTGATGATCGTTGCTTTGAAATTATGTAAGTCCGTTCAAACCCTGTTCGAAGGCAATTTAAAAAGTCTTGTTGCTCACTTGTTGAGCGCTAGGTCTGCAGTACCCCCATGTCACTGAAAGTACGAGCGATGATATAATGGGGCTCGAACCTGAAATTTGTGTACCTCTAAATCTACATTTAATTTCCAAAACTATGGTGACCTCAAAAAGATCTGTTATTGTATAATCACGTAAAAAATAACTACATATTTTGAAATAAGTTACATCAGCGCGTAGCATATTTCAACACTTTATGGTTCCCGCAATAAAATTAACGCGTTCCTTTTACTATTTCGTCGAATAGTACCTAATTGTTAATAATAAATCACCTGTACAATGACTAATACGCATATGAATTAGATAATAAATTGCACTACAAGTTCAATGTTAATTATTTCCTCACGCAACTGGTGTTGAACTTCGCATAAATTAAAAAAGATGTGACCTATATAGTTGACACATATTTTATCACTTCTATAAATTCTGTTTAGCACCCAATGTTTTAGTTGAAACATATAGAAATTAGAAACGAGGACCATTAAAAAGTCAAAAAGTTATCAAAAATGGATTTTTATATTGAATGTTATTTTATTATCTTAACAACAGAATTAGACTGGGGAAGATAACAACACGAGCTCAGTACGGTGTAATCTGGAACAAGTATCTGATGAAAGACATATTTAATAGCTTTGTACAAAGCATTGTGTTATATGGTGGAGACGTGCGGTTGCTAACAAGAAAGGTAAGAAATCGGATAGGAACTGCAGAATTAGATTTTTTGAGAGGATGCCTGCAGAAGACAAAATTGTACCATTGAAGGACAGAAAGAATATGGGAGGAAATGAACATGAAGTCCTCTAGTAAAAGAAATCTGGAGAATCGTCACCCGAAATGGTACGGGTATGTAGAAAGTATGGCCAAAATGAATAATCTGGTGGTCACCGAGAATAAGGAGAAGAAGAAGGTCAGCTCTGAATGGAAGACCCATATACCAAATGTTATGGACGACAGGGATCTTCAAGAGGGAGATTGGAACAATCGTCATTTGCAGAAGATGAAGTCGATTCCCCATGAGGGAAAAGACATCATAAAGAAGAAGGGAAGATTGTTATTTCAAGAGTGGAGAATAAAATGGAATATTTTTACGAAGACCTAGAATGGGCTCATGGAAAGGAAATAATAAATTACCTTTCACCTTGAAATCAGACATTTGTTTAGATTAACGTTTGAAAACTGACACTGGGATCTCAAAATTTCGTTAAATTTGGGTGTAGTCGATCTTTCGAGTTAAAACTAATATTAAATTCGAATTCGAGTTATTCTTGCCGATGTGTTTCTTTTAAGTCTGCTTATATTTTACACGGAATTCCAAGTTTTCCAATATTTTTAAGAGCGAACAATTCTGCGCTATATTTCCCTCAGTCAATAATAAAAAAAATTAATTAGCTGTGTAGTAATTACCCTCGGAATGAATTTTCTAAGATGCCAAGAGCATAATTAAATGTAAAAGCTTTCAAGCAGTACTTATCCAGCGGTAATTGTGTAACTTTAATTGCCCGACACAGCAGTAGCAGAACGTTGAGAGAATGCAAGGTTGAAGCAAAGTACAACGACACCAAATTAAAGAAGGGCGTAGGCCGATAAATCTTAATTATTTCCATACTGATCGTGAGCTAGGGCTCGAATCCGTTCGAATTAATTACGTGTTGGGGATTAGTACTTCGCGAAGCCCAAAACAAGTTTCAAGCTAGTATCTGAATTTTAGCCGTATTGATTTATAGGTAACTAGATTATTGTAGTGACACTTTCGTAATAGACTTTTTCCCCTCTGTATTGAACTGCTGTGAAGACCTTTCATTTCAAATTACAGTACAGATATTATCGATTTTGTTCATAATAAATGTATGAATATGTTTACTACATTGTCTGCCTTATTTTCGGCAACTATATTTTACAGGATGTTATTTTGAGGCTACTGAATAATTTACGAAACGGAATTTACAAGGTCTTAGATAATTTTTTGCTCTTTATATGGACAATTTAAAAGATTGTGTTTGATTCCTACTGTACAACAGATATTTTATCATACCTATACTTCGAGTTGATGATATTGATATTGATATTAATTACCGGTGTACTTGTATGGTTGTTTTTTTATATTTAAATTAATTTTCAGGAATCGTATTTTACAGCGTGGGCCTTCAATCTAATTGCCAGTTGAATTGTCGACATATTTATTCACTGATCAGGGTAACTAATCTAATGATGCCGCTACGCAGATTTACAGTTTCTCCTAATGTCCTAAGTACAAGAAAAATATTGCTGGTTGACATCTAATCTAGGTCTCCATATTTTTCTGTTAGACGGCATATATAATTACATTAATGGGTACGGGTACTAGTCTATTTAAATTTGTACCATAAGCTTATTTCCTATCAGCAGCGTAACGGCTTGTAGATAATTAATCTCGTTGCCAGGGCCTGCCATGGGCGCCTAAAGGCAATAGACGCCGTCATAGCTTCAATCATTTTAAGAGATGTTAATATTTTTGACAGCCTCTCTAAAATAATAATTATTGCAATAAATTGAATATAATTAAATCGCCCTAAAGGTTTCCAACATTTAGATCAGATATTTTCCGTAGTGCTCGACCAAACCTCCTAAACCAGTGTATTTCACGCTCTAGCCTACACAAGTTTCTAGAAATCTGAATCTATTAATTATTTATATTTTCAGATTTTTGTATTATTTGGCTTTACTGCTTATTTTTCATATTTTGTTTACTGATACATTCTATAATCCATTTTAGGGTTATAGGGCTTAGAAGGTATGTTTCTCGGACACTACTTACTATATTTTATTACTACTACACAAATGTTTAATTGGTATTTATTCCCAGCTGCAATGACCCCCTCCCCAAATAAACGCACAGAACGGCGTAAGCAATCTCTAAAGCAACAAAACATTCTAACACCAGCTTCAGTAGCTTCTACATCCATTTTTTTCTTTTTTCTTCCTGTCTTAATAAATTATGTAACTTCTTTGTTATTTTATTAAAATATTTAATATAGTGCACTTACATTTTATTCTTGTGTTTGTTCTTATATGAAACATGAATATCTAAACAAAACTGCGTCTTAGAAATAAAAGATTAATTTGGAAACTATTTATTTTTATAAATGGTAAGTAAATAAAAACTAACACATTATCAACTGCTTATTTTTCATATTTTGTTTACTGATGCATTGTATAATCCATTTTAGGGTTATAGGGCTTAGAAGGAATGTTTCTCGGACACTACTTACTATATTTTTATTACTACTCCCTAGATGTTTAAGTGGTTTTTATTCCCAGCTTCAATGACCCCCCCCCCCCAAGTACACGCACAGAACGCATAAGCAATCTCTAAAGCAACAAAACATTCTAACACCAGCTTCAGTAGCTTCTACATCAATTTTTTCTTTTTCCTTCCTGTCTTAATAAATTATGTTCTTTGTTATTTTATTAAAATGTTTAATATAGTGCACTTACATTTTATTCTTGTGTTCTTATATGAAACATGAATATCTAAACAAAACTGCATCTTAGAAATAAAAGATTAATTTGTAAACTATTTATTTTTATAAATGGTAAGTAAATAAAAAGTAACACTTTATCAACTGATCATACTTATAATATGGTAGGCGAACCTTAGGAAAATTTGCCCCTGGCGTTAAAAGGTCTAGCACTGTGTAGTTGCCGGTATTGATCGATACATTTTAAATCTGGCATTGGCATATGGAGGGTTTGTGCTGTTTTATTTTTCGCACAGTATAACAGCAGTGTTATTAAATGTCTACAGTTATTCCGCTTATGTTAGGCAATATTGGATTGAAAGGAGACGGTGATTCAAGTATATAAAACTTTGAAAATAGAATACCAAAATACGCAACTAAGTTGCCATCTTCAATAGGAATAGATAAACTTGGACTATCTAAAGTAACCGAGCAATTCATCAGAAGATAAGTTCTTCACCAATTCAACAATGGAATTTCAATCAAATGGTTACCAAGATATGTACTGTAGTGCGCGTGCACTACATTTATCTGGTTGCCTTGCTTGGGGTTGTTATGTTTTTGTTCTGGTTTGGGTGGTTAAGAGTTTACCATTAAATAAACAACACGTTCTCCTAAAATCTCGTTTTTATCTTTTTATTGGAGTCTGGAACTCAACCCAGATAACAATAGTACTTAGGTGTTCCAAATATTATAGTAGTAAGAGGTTTTTCGAAGTTTTATATTAGATAATTTAGCTGACACTTTTATAGTCGACATCGACGTTAAGTCCAAATTTCTAATATTGTGGGCAGTTATAGCCAGACTGGCACTGCCACCAACATACTGAGAATCGAATCAGGTTTCGCAAAGTAACATGCTATTGTGTTGTTTTTGAAAGAGCGAGATCTAGGACATGGTTTTCCAAGCATCTCTAAGCACTGCAGCCATCATTGGCTTATTGTACATCCTAATTAAGAATTTTGCCTAAGACAATATTTATAGTGTTAAAGTCGACATAGTTAACCTTTTAGCTATCGTTGATATGTATAATATGAGTTTGCACCATTGAATTGGTTATTTGAAATACTAATTTCTTGATCGACCAGTAAAAGAACTAAATTGTAAGTTAAAAAGTTGTCTACTTGACTGTATTAACTTATTTAACTTATTTATGTGACGCTTCTGTAGTCGATATATTTAAGCCCTGGTTATTAAACTTTTGTAGCATGTATTTCATTTTTTTACGAGCAACGTTATTGAATGTTAACATTTCTACCAAAGTGCTTGTGCCATTTTCGACATAGTTAATCCCTTGTTCACTAGAAATGAAGCTTTTGTAATATTTTATTTGTACCTTACTATAAAGACAGTGTTATTGAATATGGACATTTAATCTAGATGTCGATATTAGCTAAGAATGTCAAAGTATTCGCGATATATTTGACCTACTGGTCAGTGGCACCGGCGTATTTCTATTTTAATGTTTTTGCTTCTCCCCAAAATACAACAACTGTATTGTTATGTGTTAATATTTTGAAAGTTATTTTCATAAAGGACACGAGCAGCGGTATGTTTGAAATGTTTTCTTGTTTCCTAAGGACAAACGTTGAAAATAATATTGTTAGTATCATCCAAACACTATTTACATTTCTAATTATACAAAAAATACCTGTTCTTTAGATTTTGAGCTCGCGGGTGCCAGATTCTAGCAACCGCGGAGGCGTACGTGCACCACATTGTACAGAAATTATTACACTGACCGGCACAGCATAACAAATTTTTCCCAAAACCACAATGATTTATAAATATCCAGTAGTACTAGATAGTTTGTTGAACTCTGATTTGTTGTTAAAGTTAAATATTTTGCACTTAAACCGAACGTCACGACCGACACCCCGGCTTATCCACTCTGACTAAAAAAACCGTCAATTATGAGGAGTAGTTTCCTGATGGAATGACTCCATCTGTTTCTCAAACCGTGCCAAGTATTGCGAAACGTTGCTAAAGCATCAGTCTAGCCGCAATTTTTGAAACCGCTAATTCTTTGAACCCACATCGTTTTCCGCGCGGATTTCCCTTTCATCAGTTCAAGAAAATAGATAATTTGGATGTTTGAAATCTCACAGCAAGCTGTTCCAGACGAGCTTGAGCTTATAAAAAGCTCATAAGGCGCTTTTGTCTGGTACAGCTTTGGTTCAACGTTCTTCTTTTCATTATTAAGTTGACTGGCTAATTTACTCAGACGTTCCGGGCTCTAACCACTCCTTAATTACAAGTCTAAATGTCAATACTTCCCTTCGAAATCCTTAGAAATTTTTGTTCGTTAAGTAGTAATAGGACAGGAAAAAAGGAAAACGATTCTCGAGGGCAATCCATTACCAACTGCTCTTCGTACAATGGAACCAAATTTGTTCTACCCTCCAGAGGAAAACTTTATTAAATAATTGACCCAGAAGCTTCAGACTTCTCTTTTGAAATTTACTCCAAGTGGAACGTTCCGTCCACTTATCTAGAATACGTGAAATTTGATCCCTCCAGATTTGTCTTAATTTGCAGATTAGACAGTCAAATCAAGGTTTAACGCGAAGGAACGTTGCTTGTCAATCACTAATATCCTACCGAAGACGTCACTCTGAACTTGGATTAAATTTGTTTTGATCCCCCCAGAGTGGATGCTTTTAATAATTGATTCTAAAACTCGACTATCTCCCTCATTTAGAGCTCGTTAAATTTTCATTAAGTTGCTTTTTATGTTTACGACAAATCGTTTTATCTGGCTGTGTTAAAACAGGAATTTGCAATTTAGCAGCTTTAAGAATGAAAGTCTGAGTTTCTTGCAGTTCTAATTGTGTGCTCGCAAAACAACTCAAGGAATTTGAAAATATTTGTCCTTTCCAATTTAGGAGTTTATTTTAAAGTTTAAATGAGAAAATTCTGATATTTTCTGAATTTGAAGAGATGACTTTTTAAATTAAAAATGGTTGTTCAGTTTTCAATAAACTCTTATTTATTATTACCCAAATTACTTTTAGCTCTACATGGCTGTTTTTAATTTTGTGTTGATTGCTGTTGTTCCAACTAAAGATTCACTTGATTGCATCAAAAGCAAGGTAAGTAAAGTTGATTGTAAAAGGGCAAAGGTAAGAAGGTCACGGAATATAAATGAATATTGCTGAGAAAGTGAGACTAATAGAGTAATAAAAGAATACGAGGAAGGAAAGTAAATAAGGTAAGTAATATGGGATGTTGACATTGAATAGAATGACAACTTTGTCCTTTGTGCGTGCAGAAGCTACCAAGAAAAAGGGAATTGCAAGTTTGACCTTGCTATTTAGTCATAATTAACACGTGTAATGTTATAGACTCGGTTAATAATTTTGTAATTTTACAAAATTTCAAGTTTATGCAATAGAAAAATATACAAACAACGGTTTTACTGTTTAACTATTTAAAGTAACTCTGTAAACCGTCTGAATTAAAAATTGTAAGTCCGTCTCTAACACTTCACCTCTTCGAACTTGTGTTTTAGGTATTTATTGTATCCGCATTCCAAGTATAGTTTATAAAGTTAACCGTTAATGAAAACGTTCAGAAATTGCAGGATTATTTAAGAATCAAATAATTATTGGCAATATTTGGTAGCAGCCTTGTAACTTCCAGTTCTGATCATTTCACTTTCGCTAACGCGTATTAATAGTGTCATACGTAAAACCGAAGAAAAAATAAAATAGGGAATTAATAAGGAATACAGATGTTTCATAATTTTCGTGCGTGTAGAAGTATCCAAATTAAATAAACTGTAAGTTTGACCTTGTTGAATAATTAAATATGATCTCAAATTAAAATCTAAGCTATTAACCCGTTTTCTATTGTCATTCTAAGTTAATGAGGGGTGTTTATTTACGAATGTTTAACTTTGATATGTACTTCAAGATAAGCAATATTGATCCTGTGCGCTAATTTTAGGTTTCTTCAAGAATCGAATTGCAAAATTTTAAAATGCGATTTTTAAAGCTGTTGAATATTAAACTAAATTTAAGTTTAGTTTATTGATTTGCTTATTGCTAATTCTTCATTAAGGATGTTCTTTCTGCTATTATATACGTAGAAATGCCTTAACTTTAGTTATTTCTGAGGAGTAAATTAGGTTCATTATTAATTTTTAAACATATTAGGATCATTTAAAACTCAGATAATTCCTGACATTTGGTGGCAGTGCTGTGTTGCAATGATTCTGATAATTGTTTTATTATTAATACACATTTATAGTGAATGGAATCAAACATTTGCATTGTTCTGCGGTATACAAGTTCATTGCGTCTATTAGAGTCTCGTTTTTTCCTAAAATAGATGCCCTAAATCCACAAAAATAAGAATAACTAGTAGAAAATCAATAGAGTATATCTACATATTAATTACTTATGCGTTCCATTGTCTCAATTTCATCGTTACGCCAAACTCCGCGCGAATAGAAGCCCTCTTTTTGGGGGTTGAACACACTAATCGATTAGTAATTAGTTATAATTTATAAATTACTGACTTAAATAAACAAATTTGTTTTCCAATATATGCATGTGTTATGTGCATTCAATTGGTATCGACTGTTTATAAATAAACCAACTTTATCCGAAGAAACGTAGACAAGATCTTAATTGAAAGAATAAGTAATTTACGTGATTGGTTAGCAGTTACGCATGCTTACAGAGTATACAACGTATATCTTCAGACAGTTCATTACACAGTATATTTTAAACAATTATTCAATTTGAATTAACTGGAAACAACCCGTCGCAACGATGCCACTCTTATTGTAGGTTGCCGTCATCATCATCATTATTGTGATCCTTTTTTGTACCGTTTACACAGTCAAGGTGGTGTGAGGCAAGACCAAGCTGCTATTAGCTGTTGCACAACAAGGCCCGACTTTGTGGGTTACCGTGCTGCTGCTTAACCTTGCTTAACCTGCCTAATGTTTGGTGTGTGCGTGTATGTAGAGCCTCGTGGCTTCTCTAGTGCGGCCGTAATATAAGGGACGCCATTAATTTGATTCTCAATGGCAAATGGACATCGGGGCTCAGTACCAAGCACACAGGGAATTGGAAAAAATGTCTGACCCCTAGAGTTACCTGAACCGGAAAGCTTTTGGACTATTACATCCAACGCCTGACTCGTATAGCACTGGGCCATTCCAATATTTTTATAGTAGGATGTAAAGCTTTAAATAACTAGCCAAAAAATGAGTGACAATAAAGATATCAATGTCTTGAAACTAAACACTAAACACCTAGCTAGTTAGTTGGTGATTGCTTAGCCCATAAAAATTCTAAACAATAACAAATATCAGTAAAATTTTAAAGGTTGCTAGAATTAAGTGAGGCCATTTATTGTAAAATTAATAATTTAAATACTGTTGTAACAACTACGATTAACATAAATGATATTTTCCTCACACTATTTAGGAGAATTTTATTAAGGTCAACTTAATAAGTATTGTTAATTTGCAGTTTAGATCGTGTAGATGTTATTTTGGTAGTCTATTGGGGGCAAATAATTTTAACATCACCCAGCTGGATAATTCATACATAGAAATGTAAAAAGTGATATTTCTAATTATATTATTTTTCTCATTCTATTCCGGAATATTGCTTGCAACATATTCTCACGTTGCTTAAAATTTACTTTCTATAACTTAAAATTTGGGTAAAAAAGTAATCAGAAGGATACAGAAATATAACCTTCCGGACATTCTGTTAAAATAAATAAATGAAGAGAGCAATCGGGAGAATGTACGGTAATAAAAAATATAGATTGTTCATTAAAAGAAGAACAAGATGTCAGAAGAATGCGAAAATACGAAAACTATTTTTCTCAAGAATGAAACATTGCTTTATGAGTTAATATCTTATATCTCCACATAGTTTATTTATTACTTTTTCTAAAGAAACTGCAGAACAAAGCATGGGGTGTCTCCCACGAGTACAACTAGTTATTCATTAACTGCTTTATGTTGAACATATATTGTCATTAATATCCAAACTTCCATGTTAATAATTCACATTGTGTTCTTTGAGCGATTGCAAGCCACTGCTATTAGAATATCCCTCGAACTACCTCCAAACCGGAGCAGATGTTTACATTTGCCCTTTACGTTAATTTCCCAACACCGGTTCACCCACTTTAAAAAGGACAGCAGAACATTAATTTGGCGTGATATAAGCAGACGTAGAATAACGATTATGTTAACTAGATTAGAGAATAGAGACGTAGGCGCGGGGGCCGTAAAAGCAACTTTTAATTGGCATTAATGTTAAAAAATTTAAAAACGCGAAGCGGCGCAAGTAAATTAATGTTTTGAAATTGTGCGTGAGGGAACCGTAAAATCTTAATTTGTGATGTTTGTTTGACACAAGTTTTGTCGGAACAAATTTTTCTGCTTATTTGACCTAATTTCTTTTTTGTATAAAATTTTAATGTTCATGCGTTAAAAAGTTTTGGTGGCATTTGAAATTTTAAACAGTTAAAAATTTAAAGGGTTTGAGAAGGGTTTAATTGAAAGCCTTGTGGAATTGCAAGTAAAAAGTTTTATATTTTAACCAGGATATTTTCTGCTGGCTGTAATATTTATACAAACTATTTTGAATGTTTTACGGTATTCAACAAAGGGCAATTTCGAAATTAAATTACCAGTGCCCCGTGGCAAAAGCAATTTACGCATTACTAGCTTGTCTCGTTATAAGCGTATTTCATGTTACATAGATGTTCGAAGTTAATTTGCAAGACAATTGTGAGCACTCTGTGTGGAATGCAATGATGGAATTAGGGGGTCGTTCTGTATGCATTTTAAGTGTTCTGCACTGCAGTTAATGTATTATTCAGCAGCTGGAATGGGATTTCAGACTTTGTGTGTGAAAGTAGAGAAGGGTTTTATTTGTGCTTTTAAATTTAACAAGAATTTGTAAATATAGAGTTGGTATTAAATATCGAATCAAAGTTTTCCTGCTAAAAATGTCCCAGGAGTAGATTTTAGATTGCAAGCCAACAATTTCTATGCAAGTTTTCAAGGCGTCGGGTAATTGATTCGTTAAACATCATCAGAAAGTTTAGTTTTACTGTTGCTTAGGTACTACGTGAATCCTGCAATAAAATTAGAAACAATATACGTTAATTGACTCATGCGTTGTACTTTACAACAACAAATTATAACATCTAAAGTCTGAAGTCTAGTAAGCTTTTCCTGATTGCCTTTCGATTGTTTTTTACGTGCTATTGTAAAAGTTCCTTAATTTCAACCATGCACTAAATAGGTAAACTCATTTTTTTATTATTCGATATCTGACATTACGGGGTGCGGTCAAGCAGAACCAGTAATATTAGAATGTAGGAAGATACACGTGGAAGACTACACAACAGCAAACCCACGGCAAATATCAAAAGCAGGAAACACAATACCGGCCGTGGAACAGGAAACAGTATTTACGGACAGACACACACTGACGGTGCGGAAAATTCCAGGAGATGGAAACTGTTTATTCGCCTTGATAGCAGATCACAACACAGGGGGCACAGCACCGCGGGAAAAGCTCAAACGGGAAGCTTTCAACTTAAGAAAAAAAATCGTGCCATACATCAAAGAAAAGCTACAACATTTCCAATTGCAATTGGAGGAAAATGTAAGAAATCTGGCTAAGAGGACCTGCCAACCATATCCTCTATAGCAAGCTTATGCCACGCAAACAGAAGAAAAAAGGTAGGAAGACCGTGCTACACGTGGAATACATCATTGGAGACGGACATCCAAAACACCGGCATACCTAAAGAGATATGGGAGGACTGGGAACGAAGAAAAGAGGATATCCGAAGAAAGGTAAGAAGAGTATACGCACTGATGGAAGAATCCGATCAAGAATCGACTGAAGAAGAACAGTATAACGAAGAAGAAGAAGTAGTAAGAGAGCGAGGAAGGGGAAAACAAAGGAGAAAGAACGAAACAAGTACAAGTGGGAAAGAAAACGATGGACTTCTAGCCGACAACTGCAGAGGGGAAGGATGGAAAAGAAGGAAGAAGAATCGAGAGTCGACATTAAAATTAAGTGGAAATAGTACGATTTGGGGTTAATATTAAGTTATTAGTTATTAGGAAACTAAGATGGGTGCAATCTGTAACCTTAGAACAATAGATAGATGTGAAATACGAACAATGTGAAACTTTGATACCAAAGTTATTAGGCTCAAATGCATAATCGCATAACGGTCTCGGTTACGTACTCAAAAACCCCATTGATGCGTAGCTTACTAACTACTTGGTGTTGCAGCAGCGGTGTCTTGCGGCATCATTGCAGACATGCTAACGTTCTGCAATGCCCCACCCGATCCCACCCTATCCATTAAATCCCTACCCACCTATTGGCATGTGGTGGGCCTGGCGTAATCCAGGATTGACCCTCGAGTCAGCTCCATGTCAGATGATGATGATGGCGGTGGTAGAACCTGGTGTCAGAGTTTTCAGCTTGCTCTCGCGGCTCTGACTACCACCGCAGAGGTAGCCGGGACCGACGGCTTTGACGTGTCCCCCGAAGCACTGCTGGACGCGATTGACCATTAAAACGGGCCAATTCTAGTAATGACCTGCGCTTCTGTTGCTTAATTTTGGTGCACGTTTGACCGACACCAGAAGCATTTGGCTATGCAATCCAGATACTCCTTTCTAATGTTTTCTGTGGTTGCCTTATATAATCCATTCTGTGTATACAGATATTACAGTGGGAAAATGTATAAGATGGCGGTTGCGCTAAAATTTATTAAAACCAAGTAAAATAATAAAAAACTTAGGGAAACCCTTTACCTAAATACGTATTTGGGCAATTAAGTTGCCATCTTCAGTAGGGACTCAGACTAACTAAAGTAACTTGGCCGAGGAAGCCAATAATAATATTCCAAATTGCAAGAAATTGAAGGTTTCCAATTTTCAATGTTATATGTATGTATATTAGCCTTTATTTTCGAAATGCTGCTCAGCAATTACAAAACATTTTGAAAACTTCCAAAGTTCGTATAAATCTCGCTAAGCCTTGATCAAATAAAGAGGTAATTATATACAGAGTATTTCATTAGTTTAAAAGGGCGGGTCACGAGTGATTTAAAAAAAATGAAACTGATTGGGAAGTTGTTTATTGTAATTAAAATATATAGCTAATTTGCCAGTAAAATTTTTAAGTTTTAACTATGGTTAAAGAATTTTCGATTATTATTTTATTAGCTCGCATTTCGTAATGTGTCTTCTATAGCAACATTAACATTCACCAGATTTGCAAGAAACCGGTAAAGTTCCATCGGATATGCTAATGAAAACCGATGCTGTAAAACACTCAATCAACAGCCTTTTCGTCCCACTGCTGAGCACCGGCCTGTTCTCTGTCATGTGTTTCTCCTCAGCGTTGAGGTAGAAACACGGAGGACCAACAGTTTAACGTCAAATCCAAACGACAGAAATTCCAGAGAAGGTTTTTAGCATTAAGAATAGGAAACACATTTCGGTAATTATAGAATTTCTAAAGATTTTAGAAAGATTACAAAAAATCTTACGTATTCGGTTGTTAAGAAATTCCCTCCTCGTGGTTGTATCTGTATCTGTATCTTTTAAAGATACATCCCTAAAAGTTAGCAGAAAATTACATTTTTAAAAATTAACTTTTGCAACTATACAAAAATAGCACCTTGTTTAATAATGCTGCATTCTCAGACTTGCATGCAGCCAAAGAAATATCAATGAAAGCCCAGTAGTTGAATATTAATTTTAATGAAATTACTACTATAAACTATTTAATTCAGTACCTGTTGAGCCTTATGGGTTTTACTAACTTTTTAAATCCCCTTTAACACGGTTTTCTATGTTATACCGGTAAAAAAAGTAAATTTAATTCATGTTCGAGACTGAAAAGGTTAAGAACTATGATATCAAAGTGGAATCAAAAGGTCTGCGGACTGCAAATTGCGAAACCGCTGGAACAAAACTATGCGTGTTTCTAGCCCTTTTTTAAGTCCAACAACAACAAACGTGATTTTAGTCCCCTACTGATTAATCATAATCTTACTTTCGGAATATCCTGTATAATTACCTATACGCCACAATTATTTACAGTTTTCTACGACTTTGAGTCGGTTACATAATCTATCGGTTGCATAAAATAAGATTGAATATGACAACTTTTTTTATAACGATCTATTATTACCCAGAACATAAAAGTTCGTAATCCTTTTGTTAGAGGAACGTTCGTTTCTTGTCAAATCCAAGCCTGGATATTTTTCAATAGATTACTAAATGGTGCAAATGTAGCAAAGTGCAGAGAATCGGAAAACCCGGGAAAAAGATCATTTCGCTAAAAATGTGATTTACAACCTGCTGCCAAAAAGAAATCTCTGACCTTTTTGATTATTTGGAAAGCCACTCGATCCGAACGGTTCGCGAGATTGTGTTATTCGAAACGTTTAAGCACAGTGGCGTATGCTATGTTTTTTTCCTAGATTTAGAACATTAAACACAGAATAGAATTGTTTTCTAAATGCAGACTGATTGAACGCAGGAATTTTTTAGGATTTTATACTTTCTCTTATAACTTTTCTATAATGTATATAGCATATGATAATTATAGCCTCCACTTATTAGATAGGATAAATTTTTATCTAAAAACGGAACGTTTAAAAATAAAAATTGTTTACGATTTCGTCAATTAGACAGTGGCGTACGTTAAGTGTTCTGCTATAATTAAATCTTCAAGGATGATTTAAAGTATTATTTAATAATCTTGAATGTAATTTAAAGGTGCATCGATATTCATGAATTATCTGTACCACTGTATGTTTCGTACTTGGGGTTTTTAAATATAAACCACACAGTGGCGTACACTTGGATTTAGTTAGATTTAATGCATCAAAGATAATATAAAAAAATCATTGAATGTATTATTTATGAATTCAATATACTGTATGAATAGTAATTAAGAGTTTCCAAATATCACACATAGAGTGGGGAATTCTAGAGTTTGGAAGAATTTAAATTTAATGCAGATATAATGGTGTACGCTGAAGTTTTTAAAACATTTAGTATATAAAAGATAATGTACAAATGCATCAAATATATGATCAGTGCCCCCTGTGGGTAAAAGGCGCATTTGTTCAAAGTTATATTTAGGCGTACCATAATAAAAATTAGTTTCAATAAAATTTATTTATTATAAAAATATTCGATATACGTATGGGTATCCTTAAATAGCGCGTTCCCCAATTCTCAAAAAATCACAACACAGTAATACATTTTGAACAATGGGTCACAGGGCGAGCCTGCTAACACGATTCAGGTAGATATCTCGCTTACATAAAATATTCTTCTTCTTAGAATGCTCTATCTTTTACGAGATGTAACGATTTTCTCTCCTATGCCTGCGTTGCTCGTTTAAAGTGCCACAGACATAGAGGACTTACAGTTTAACGTGGGCTCCGAACCATGAGAAGTGTAAACACTTCTACTCCAGAGAATATTTAGTAGGCAGAATAGCTCGCTGGTTTGCCGTTGCCTTGCGAAGGAGAACAGCCGCGAAAAATCCGATGTTCCGGTACTGGGAATTGAACCCAGGACCTTCAGTGTAGAAGTCTAACGCGCTAACTTCTAGCCCACGGCCGCCACATATAAAATATTACAAGAGTTAATTTTGGACAGATTGTAACAGACATCAGAAACATTTTTTTTGTTATTCCAATGAGCTTTTAATTTATAGAAACAGCTAATAAAAACTGTTTTCAAAAAATATAACTTTTAGCTTTGATCATTGCTTGAAACGTTGTTTCCAGTAACGCTCATTTTATAAATTTTTTACGCTCCACACCGCCTCGACACTGCGCAAGCGGTACAAACGAGGATCACGATAATAATAATAAAAAAAAAACTTTAAGAGTTCTCCTAAAATATTTAAATATCTTTTTAGAATTTTGTCTATCAGTTCAAATTAGTTCTGTTTTATAAAATAAAACAAAAATATATCTACCTGTTATCATATACATTTTAAATACGGCATTTTGCATTTAAAAATTAGTTTGTGTTATTTGTCATCGATTGTAGTCATTAGGATGTTAATTTGCTTAGTTTAAATGTATTTTTAAAATTATTAAGGAACTCAATTCGCTACGTACCATTATTATATGAAATACAGTCCAAATGGGCTGTTCTGATGAAGCGCCAGATTCTCGCACTGAAAACGCGGTTTAGATCCCCGGGCTGTACCATTTTTTATATTTAAATTTAGTTTTGTTTTGACGTTAGGGGTAACAACAATTTGTTTTTACCTAACATTGTTTATTTAGTAAATATGCACAGTTTTACATTACTATTTGCCTGTAGGTTGCTAAATGCTATGTGTAGTAAAATTTGGCACGTTTGGTATTATAAAAAAATTATATAAATAGTATATTAGCAGAGGAATTGTGAATACTGCTAACAATAGCAAAAAAATAAATTTAAATATAAAAAATTTAAAAAACATTGTCCTCGGCCGGGAATTGAACCCGTGCTTCTCGCATTAAAACGGGCCTTTCAACACATCGGTTTATTTAGTCTTTTTGTTGTGCAGTGTTATTAGTGCATATAATAGTGGTATACAGGGAATTGGATGATTTTTAAAATTGATTTAAAATAAATAAATTAACGTTCTAATAATGACTATAGCTGATAACAACAATTGACGCAAACTAATTTGTAAATCCAAAACGTCTCATTTAGAAGTAGTTGGAAAGACAGTGTCGCTGCATTCCTGTTTTGCTGGTATGTGATTACAGGTAGTGTTTCTCTGCTTTATTTTAGATTTTACGTAAATACCGCACTAATTTGAAATCACAGATCAAATCTACAATATTTGTATAACTATTTTAGGAAAACTCAGCAAGCAAACCATTTAAAAAGTAGGCCGTTGCAGAGAACCACATTCTAAGCAATGACCATAACTAAAAGTCTAAACAAAAAAAATTATAAAGCTATTTCTAAAAATTATTTGCCCTCGTTGGAACAGCCAAAAAGTATTTTTGATAGTGCCGATACAAAGGGGGCACTGCCTATTGCACTCCGTCCAAAAAGATTTTTCCTGTTTTTGAATATTTCAAATAACCGAGATATCAAGGTGTTTCGTCTTAGGAGATTTACCCTGTATATGATATATCATTTATTACATATTTATAGTTCTAGATTTAGCCACTAGAAAATCCTTAATTATATCTTTTATATCTAGAATATCTATGAAATTATTGCCAAATCGGTTAGACGTTATTTGGACCTTGTTGATAGCAGATTTTTTATTAATTTTAGCTTTAACACCGAATACAGGTTACGGTTGTTGAGTTTACTGATAATTTTGTACCGTTTGATTGTTTAGTTTTAATCGTACAATCTATATAGTAAAGTTTTATGAAGCGGCACCCCTCATCATCAGGCTGCTATGTACGGGGCAGAATTTTCACATCAGCACGGGGCGGCCCTCTATATGATGTTTAAAAAAAGCTCGTTTTAGAAAAGCAAATATTATGCTAGCATATATCATTTATGAATTTGCTATAGTGTAACTACGGTAATTGGAGTCTCTAAATATAACACAGCCACAGTGGTGTACATGACATCTTTTACAAAATTTAGTGCTTTAGCGATAATATCTAAGTCTAAGTCTAAAATAAAGATTGTAAACATCATTAGCTGTGAGCTGTCTATATTGTATGTTCTGTAATTACAAAATTTTAAGAGATTAGTTTAAAAATGTTAAGTAATATATTTATAAAAAATTAGATTCTTGGAGAATATTCTTTATGTCGTTTCCACACAATTACATACCTTAATCTTGTAAATTGTACAGGTTGATTGCAAGGCACCCCAAAATTTCTTATCAGTGGAATTTATTTCCTAGACCTTCTAACGTGAACCCTTTTATCAGAAAATTTTAAGCTGTTTACCATTTTACAGGCACGTTACAGATCTACAACAATGTTCCTTCATTCAAAATATTGCAAATTACAGGTGGCAAACAAGATGACTACCGTTTGTCACAAAACTTGATGGAAGTTCTGTAACAAATTGTAGTCATCTTGTTTGCCACCTGTAATTTGCAATATTTTGAATGAAGGCTTACTAATTGAATTTAAGGTTTTAAGTTCAAGTAGTTCGTCCTCTTGATTCTGCAAGTGCAAAACCATTTAAATTTGATTCGCCATAGTAAGTCATGCATGTTAAGCAGAACTAAACTGTGTGAAACCACCATCAGCAACATTAGCATTGATAAACACACTTGAAACCGAAAATAACCGGTATTCCTAAACATATTATGACAGATGATAATTCACGGAAGGCCGCCTAGCCAAAAAGTACAATTCGTAATCTGCCACGCAGATATTTTTGGGACGATAGACAAACCTACGTTTGTCGTGAACAAGCACACTTTTCCGAGTGTTTGAGGAGGGCCAATTTTTTCTAAACAATTCGAATCTCTCACGCCAATCTTTATATTTAGAGCCGCCTGTGATGCAGCGGAAAAACGCAAATCCTTTTCTTAGATCTACTTTAGAAAAATTCAAGTTGTTCGTTAACAAACGTCACGCGTCTGCTTTCCGTCAAATTTAAAAGCGTCTGAATCACGGGAATATAAATTAAACTTCTTGAATACTTTCTGGCCATTATCAAGATATTTTCTCTCGAAATACTTTTGCTTGGGTATTTATTGATCTTGGGCCCGCGAGTTTGTTTTAATGTTATTAACTGGTAACGAAATTAAGTCCCTGCTACTGCAAAATTCTTGCCAAGTTTCCCCTAACTTGAGCGAAACTCGCAGGTACTTCGTTCTAAATAAATTAGGAGCTGGAAGTTAATTTGGATACTCTGCTCTAATGGAATAAATAATCGTTATTTTGGTTCGGACAGGCTAAAAACGCGGCCAAGAAAACTGTTTTATTTACCTTGACTTTTGTGGCTTCTTAAACGGCTTATAGATGTAACACAGGAGCTTGTAATTGTTTGATCTTAAACAACTTCATCGTCTGGAAACCTCACGGCTATTTGTATGCGGTTTCGTTTTAAAACACTTTGGAAATCTAATCCATATTCAAAACTTCTTGCCCATTTTGAATTTTCTTATCGCTCTCCGCACATTTCCGATCTTGTTATTTTCAAGCTTACACGGAGCTTTTTAGACTTATATTAAGTCCTTTCTGGCAACTTTGTTTACCTTTCTTAAACGTTTGGAAGAATTATTTTCAGTTCTTTATTAAAGATTACATAAACAAGCAGTAAACTTTATTTTGCTACAGAACAGTCAGTTCGTTTGTTTGTTTACTGGATGGTCTGGTTGCGTTTTGGCCCGAAAAATTAATGGAAAACTCACAAACAAAACTAGCACAAGTGCGGTCTGCGAAATGTGTCCTTCGTGGTTTTCAAAAGGCGCGTCGTTGGTTCAAGTTGCGCATTAATACAAAGAGCTACGCTATGGTGAAGTTGTACTAGGTCTACTTGCTCGCGCTGCTGGGGGATAACTGAGGTATGGGGCGGCTCCCGACTTGCCACGTATTGATCCCAGGCGATGCCATCCCTTGTCCCGTTTCTACTCCGCCGTATTCCAGGGCAATGCACTGTACTTGCGCTTACAATATTGCATGCTCTTGCAAAACTCAACTCGGGAAGACTTGTTCCCAAAGCTAGATTGAACTTAAATTGAGTTCTTGAGGGCTGCGTTTTCATTTGGAATTAGGGCTTAGTTTTCGCACGGATTTAGGGCCGAAACGTGCCCTTCGTCGTGTAGCAGCGTCCCGCTGACATTGCAACGTTTTTAGGACGGAGCACGCCAGGATGTTTTATGTTCAATCACATGAATGTTTTAGCTCGCCGTGACCTGGCCTTTGCCCAACTCTTTTCTAGATGGGCTTTGATTTCGTCCGAAAAGTGGATCACTTGCAAACTGTGTCAGGAAGGGTTGTCCGGAAAATGGACTTGGCGTGTTTGGGCCGTTTACAAAACTGATTTTGAAGTTAGATTTGGCGCATAATTTTTGTTTGGAAATTTTTAGTTTCGCACTCCTACAGGAAATTGTTTTTAGAAAGCTACTAAAGTGACTCAAAATAAGCTAAAATTAACATTTTCTATTATTACCGCAGCTACCTTAGTAGGTGACCTTTTTGCTTACGGATTTTGTGATTAATCGACGACATATTCGAGATTGAAAGAAGGTCAAAAAATTTTCAAAAAAATTGTAGTAACTTATGGTAAATTTTTTTAAAAGTAGTACAGAAATACGGAAATCAGCCTGCTTTACTGAATTTTTTCCTCTTATTACAAACTACCATCCTCTAAGAATATAAAGCACACAACCCTAATATCAAGATTTATTTAATTTTCCTAAAATCAGAACAATGCCAAGAGTCTGTTACCATTTTATTTTGCGTATATTATACGTACTGTCTTTTGCATGGGCAGTAGTTCGTTTTCCAGCGTTCAGGTAGAAGACCGTAACACCCAGGACGGACAGGGAAACGAATATAACGGTTTATTGATGTAAATAGATACATTTAATTTTGATTGCGATGTCGGTTTAGGATCTGCTTAGATGCCGAAGCTATACTATTTTGACTTGAATAATTTTTACCAGCCTCATGTCTAAGGGAAAGCAATAACAGATATCTGTTAGTGCTGCATTTGTAGTTACTAACTTCCTAAAACGATACGAACGTTGCGTTATTATACATTTTCCTAAATAACTTAAATCCACTAATAAATATTTTTAATTAGTATTTTTGTCGTTAGGATTCGGTGTTAAATTTTAGAACCCTGGTGCTTTCACTATAGTTTTGAGGATGAGCACGTTGTAAAGAAGACTACCAATGCCCAGCAGCAAAGACTGAACGCTGTTAACGATCAGATGAATTAATTAATTTATAAACATTGGAGATCCTCATTTCCTTTATACAGTTAGAGAAATGCATGAATCTAGAGAATGATTCTTCGAAAAAAGATTTTTGGAAAATGCATCCGGAAGAGAAACAGAAAGATTCCAGAGAAAGAAGCCCCTGATAAAACTTAGGAAAAAATCAAGGAAAATAAATCTTCGGAAACAGCCTTACGAAAATGGTTCGTAAGAATAACCACGATAAGAGAGGTCTCCGAAAAAGAATGTTTTGAGACAGTCTTAGGAAAAACGAGCTCCAAAAAGTATTCGGAAACCGGTTTAGAAGTCCCACGAAAATTCATCGGAGATATCATCATCATCATCTGACATGGAGCTGACTCGAGGGTCACTCCTGAATTACGCCAGGCCCACCCAATGCCAGTAGGTAGGTAGGAATTTATGGGATAGGGTGGGATCGGGTGGGGTGATGCACCGTGTTAGCATGCCTGCAATGCATACCGCAAGGCACCGCTGCTGCAACACTAGGTAGTTAGTAAGCTACGCATCAATGGGATTTTGATTAAGTACCCGGGACCGTTATGCGATTATCCATTTGACCGTAATAAACTTTGGTATCAAAGTTTCATATTGTTCGTATCTCTTATCTATCTATTGCTCTAAGGTAACCGTTTCCATCTATCTTACTTTCCTAATAACTAGTAACTTAATATTAACCCCAAATCGTATTCTTCCACTTAATTTTAATGCCGACTATCGATTCTTCTTCCTTCTTTTCCAGCCTTCCCCTCTGCAGTTGTCGGCTCGAAGTCCATCCTTTTCTTTCCACTGGTACTTGTTTCGTTCCTTCTACTTTGCTTTCCCCTTCCTCACCCTCTTACTGCTTCTTCTTCTTCTTTATCCTGTTCTTCTTCAGTCGATTCTTGAGCGGATTCTTCAATCAGTGCGTATACTCTTCTTACCTCTCTTCGGATATCCTCTTTTCTTCGTGCCCAGTCCTCCCATGTCTCTTTAGGAACGCCGGTGTTTTGTATGTCCCTCTCCAATGATGTATTCCACGTGTTGCATGGTCTTCCGATCTTCTTTTCTTCTGTTTGCATGGCATAAGCTTGCTGTAGAGGATGGTTGGCAGGTCTTCTTAGAATATGTGCCCAGTATTTAATTGTTGATGTAGTGAGCCGTTTAGTTATTGCTTTCCCTTCTAGAATTCCTTGTAGAGGTCGGACCTGCATCGTAGTGTATTTCTATTGACGCCTTCAGTATTTCTGCTGCTGCTGCTATAGATTCGGCTCCTCCCCAAAACCCCTCTTCCCCTAGGTCTTCTAAGTAGGCGTCCATTTGTAGTGCTGAGCCGTAGGCATGTGCCAGATGATTGTAGCGCGGAGCCAGGTTTCTTATATTTTTCTCCAGTTGAAATTGGGATTTTTGTAAATTTCCTCTGATGTATGACACGATTTTTTTATTAAGTTGGCAGCTTCTTGTTTGAGCTGTTCCCGCGGTGCTGTGCCCCCTGTATTGTGATCTGATATCGAGGTGAATCCATGGCCGGTATTGTGTTTCCTGCTTTTGGTAATTGCCGTGGGTATACTGTTGTGTAGTCTTCCGTGTGTATCTTCCTACCTTCTGATATTACTGGTTCTGTTTGACCGCACCCCCTAATGATAGATATCGGATCTACCTAATTTCCGGTCTCTGATTTAAATTAAAATTAAAATTTTAAATTTAAATATTATAATCTTAAAATTTTAAAATTTTTAAATTAAAAGTCAAATTAAATAGAATTAAATACGTAAAATTAGATTAAATTAGATTAAATGAGGTTAATGTTTACAATTCATTTATTACATTTAGAGGTTACAATTGCCTACTCCAGTGCGGATTTATGAACTCTATCTGATTCACAATGAAATGCAATAGTTTTAGACGCAATGAAAATCCAGAATTAAATTTTACTTAATTGCGTGAGTTCAAAATCGACGTATTTACTCTGCTTATTAACTACCCCCCACTGCGAATTTTTAAACACCGTCTAATTCACACAATGAAATACAGTAAATTTACCGGCAATGAATAACAAAAGTCAAGTTTTACTATCTTGAATGCGTTCAAAATCGACCTATTTACTAAAAGTGCCCCTTAATTTCTTGGAAATTTGGCTTGTGTTATCCTCGATTGAAATTTAAGGCCTTATTCCAAGAATTCAGTTTTTGTTGCAACGACTTATTTGTCGACCCGCTCTTCCCCATCCCATAAGGGTTCCTAACTTGCTGAACCTTCCCTGTCCCCTTGTACTGCACTTTCATGCACTTGTTACAATATCCCCCGTTTTGATTTAATTATGTATATTAGATGCGACTAGACTACAATACAAGACTACTTGATCACTTAGCTTTTTTTCTACTTTCCCCCTCGTGCTTGCTGTGTTTTCCGCTTTTTGATCGGTCAGCCGATAGAGCAGGTGATCGCAGGTGCACTTGATTGTTTATACACCCTCACTACACCCGCTTGGTGATTTCCCCACGCACTAAACGCGGGTATGTACCCCAAAGATCCACTAAATAAACTTATTTGCAGTTATTTTTTTAAACTCTTAGGCGGAGCGCTGCTAGACGCGTCTACACTTCACGGCAGCTGGGCTCGGAGTCCCCCACGAAAATTCATTGGAGAAATTTTGGAAAATTTCTCGGAGTAACATTGAATAAAGTTTGCGGAAAGAGTCCTTGGGAAATGTTAGAAGTACAGATGTTTTAGAAATGTTCTGACAAAATCCCATCAGAAAAGAAATGCAACCTTTCTTAAAATCAACACGGGAAAGATTTCTACAAAATCAACAGGAAAATAGAAGGCAAACAGTTACTGTAGAACTATTTAGCAAAAAATAGTTATGGCAGGAAGAATTAAACAAAAACAAATAAAAATATTCTTTGATTTTATATAACGGTAGATTTTTCAGCCTGTTTCACATGTATCATCAAAGTTTCGTATTTATTTGAGCAAAGAATTTTTTGATATCTAAGCATTATATTTTGGGACATATAGTTTAACTTAAAAAGTTGTTTTGGTTTTGTATGTAACATAAAACATTTTAATAGTGAGACTAATGAAATTCAAAGAATTTTCATTTCACTATTTATATTATATTTTCACTATGAATCAGGTATACGTTATCGGAAGCTATTTCGTACTGTTATTTGTTGTTGTACAAGTCGAAATGGAAGCGAATGGGGATTAGGCATTAAAAAGGGATTATATAAGGATGGGTACATTTGCATACATGTCAAACTCAACATTTAAAATCGTGTATAATCAAGAAATTTTTAAACGAGTCCTAATGTTAGGCGCTCTTGTATTACCTTCAAGAGCGTATAAATGAAGTTAAAAACTATAATAGTCTTATTACAAACGCTATGCATTTTACACAAGGTTTCTTAAAATATTCCAAAAACGCTTATTTATTTATTATTAGGTATATTAAGATCCTAATACTATGTTTTTAGACAATGCTTATTATTATACTTTTACTCAAATAAGTGGATTGGAAGATAATGTCCAATTGAGTGACCGGCAAGTTCTCCGGGCCTGACTCCACTTTATGTCTTTCTTACGGGGATACCTTAAGAGTACTATTATGTAACAAAACCGGACAACACTGAGAATCCGCAGCAACGTATCAGTCGTGAAATCAGGCAAATCTCACCGGAAATGATACAAAATGTAAGAAATGGGTTTAATCATCGATTGGATTTTTGCCAAGACAGACATGGTACACTTATTGAACCTTTCTTACATTAAAAACGTTTAACTTAGAGTTTTATTTATATTTAACAGGAAACCTCTTAGAATAATTAGAAAATAAAGCATCCGTTGTATTAACGTCGAAATGAGCTTTCAAACGATGTGTCGCACGGCATACGCTTACATTTGGAAAAAAAGGTTAGAGGTGGTTGCATCTCTCTGGGAAAAGATAAATGAAGAACATAACAGCTGAAATGTAGCCAATGAGGAACTAACAACTATCCAACGTACACAATTTATTCCAGTTAAAGTTTCCACACGGTATATGGATTTAATATAGTTAAGATGTCCTACAAAATTGCAGTTTTGTTAATTATTATTAATTAATTATTAATACTTCTTAATAACTGTGTTCTCTGTTGTGTTGAGTAGAACGTAAATTTCGTTAAAACTTTAAACGATTAAGTTTTCTCTTTCCTGTAGATAGTAATGAAAGATCCCTTTTAAGGAAAATTCTAGAACTGGAAAGGGCCTCGGTTTAAGTGCGCTATAAAAATGAAAAAAAATCCAAGGACGTGGTTATTTACGAAAATGAGGATATTATTCAGCAAAGAAGATTCCTCCAAAATATCCTTATGAATATACAGTTTCAAAGTGAGATCTGCTACGAGTGAATTTATTTTTCGTGTCAGTTCGACTAACATTAATCAACCAGCAATTTTTCAGTTTCAGACAGATGTCTGGTCTTTGTACTCAAGCGTGTAATGAACATGATTTATTTTAACATCTCAGTACAGTTGTAGAAAATCATACATCATTATTTAGAAAACACATCGAGTATAACTCTATTTGTTAGGGTCGCCTCGTGGCTTCGGAAATCGGCGAAGCGACATACGAAATTTTTACTGGACATGGTTTCTGGAAACGCCCTTAAAATATACACACGTCGAGAAAAAAATATAAAATTTTTTTGTTTTTGTTGGAGTACGTTATGAAAAAATATTACGTAATGGGTCAATAACAATTTTTTAAAATTTAAGTTGGATTTTCAGGACAATTTCTAAAATAAATGCCGTTTCAGTCTCATAACAGTTTATTAAAATTTGCAATTTTAAAAGTAATTTCATTTGAATGACGTTCTAGTCTTTAAGGAGCAGCTGTTCTGCTACCTCGTATATTAATGTTTACAATCCCCTGTAACACCGAATTTTGTTATTAAATACTTTCTTACCACATATAGGTAAACACCACTTGTCACGTGCTCACTGCAAGCGGACACAGTCTATAATGGTAGCATAAACATTTCATCAAAAGTAATCTACAAAATCCAACCATGCGTTCTGCTTTCTTCTAAATATATGCAAATATGTATACAGAGTGTACAAATTATAGATTTCATCAATACCAACAAAAAAGTCGTAATCAACATGGGTTCGAAAATTAACCGTTTGCGAGATATGGAGTTGTTTTTAAGAAAATAAATATTGCTTGTTATTTCAATAAGCTCCCCACACATTAAAACAAATAGCCGTGTAAATAAAACATTTTAATTACAAATAATTAAAGTAGATGTTCTACATGTCCTCCTTCCATTTGTAGACATCTTTCGCATCTCCCTAAAATTGAACGCCGCATTATTTCAAAGATTCTCGTCATTCGTTTAAATTATTCATAGGGCTTGAATAAACTAACGACTTTAACTACCCCCAAATTCAAAAGACGGCGGATTGAGGTCAGGAGATCTAGGTGACCACACAACTGGACCCCCCTCACCCTATCCACTTGCCGTTATAGTTTTCGTTTAGGAAATTTCTGACCGTGATTGAAAAACGTGCAGGAGCCCTATTGTGCATCAACCATATATTCACTCTATGAATGAGGGGTACATCTTCTAACAATAGTGGCAAGGCAAGCCAAACGTTAATTGAAAATTGTTGTTTATGATTTGATTCAATAATAGCATGGGGGGTTTTATCTGACCAAACATGGTTGTTGTGGAAATTAAAAATGCCATTTCCTATGAAACTAGCTTCGGCAGTAAATAAGACTTCACTAACAAAGTTTGTGTTTTCCGCAATTCTTGTCTGTACCTCTCGGCAAAATACTAGACGTGCAGCATAATCCTGCACAATAAGAGTCTGTACTCTTTGAATATGGTATGGGTATAATTCCTCCTCGCGTAACATTCTCCAAATTAGGCAAGCATTAATATTTGTTTTGGCAGAAAGTTTGCCAGTACTGGTACCTGGATTTTCTTCAATCGTCCTGTTGTCCAAATGTTAAGTTCCGCTTCAGGAGTAGAAACTGATATAGGCCGACCATCGCCGCTTGATTAATGCGCCAACTTCGGGTAAATGTTTATGAAAATTTGTAAAAAATATTTCACACGGAAGTGTATTAGGTTATTTAAATTTTAGTTCAAATAGGGTTTTAATTGATTACAAAGTAATAAAACACGTATAGCACAAAATACACTAATTTTTTTGTAAAATAAATGTGCACAAACGTTAAGTACCCCATTCTGCCCCACCTTCCCCTACAGGAGCACAGGAAAAATTTTATAACGACAATAAAGAGCTCAATATATTGATTGTCTAGGAAAGGTCTGGTTTTAAAAATGCTTCAACAATAGAACCGAGCTTAGGGCTATTGTTCCTTTTGCTGTTCTTTTCTCAAGTGATGCGGTTTTCTAGAGCCTTAAAATCGCTTCTCCAAAAATTGGAACGCTTTTATGCTGCATTATTTCTATTATTGTTAGTGTTACGGATTCTTGTTCTTAAAGACTACGAAACTTTCATGTTCAGTACTGCAGAGGTTATCTTCCTCTTTGAACATTTGGCCTACTTGGTTATAAATTTAACATAATTTTAAAATGTTCATAAAATTCTATGTCTTACCTGTAAGCTTTCCATATCCGGTGCTTTATATTTAAAATAAACATATTCTGAGTTGAATATAAATGTACCTATCTTATACGAATTTTCCTTATTTCAACTGCTCCCCTACTTTTAATGCAATATCAGAATTGTACGCATATTCAGGTCGGATGAGACAACGTCAAAGCTTCAGAATGTTAAGCTAGTTTTGCATTAAACTAAAAAAATACGATGTGTTTATGCCCGTTTCTATCCCATTTTATTTTTACCTTTTATAACGTTTTCAAGTGAGTGTTAACGTTCCGAATTGAAACCTTAACCTTGTAAAATTCAATGTCTATATGAAACAGCGCCGTTAAGATGAAACGGCGATACACCACGGTTTTATGCAAAATGAGGTGTTAAACTTGTCCTACAGCGAAATTTTCATTCAAACGACGCCGATTATAAGTTGCAACTCACCTCTGGTTGTTTTACTAAACACACCGGATGTGCGTGATTTCTTTTAATAAAAATTCATGAGGCTTAGCTAAATTAGGACTTGAGAAGCTCGACTATTTCAGGAGGTCGCTGGACATGTGTTCGATTATTTTTCTTGACATTTAAACTTTGCTTTCTTATCTGTTTTTTCCTTAGGTGCGACATCCGAGGAAGTCGAGTTGACGACTGTTAGAGCGAAAGTCAGGAAAAACTCGGCGCTCTCGAGGGTTTTTCTGTGCACTGTAAAGGTTTAATTAAAAACTTGCTTCGAGACTGATGGTTTTTGTTTTATATTAATTTTTCCAGCGGCTTTTAATGAGTTTTGAGCTTTGCTAAGTCTGGGGCGTCAAGACACCACTTCAGAAATTATTTGCTTATTACGTTTTTAATTAAATTGAGAATGAACTGCCAGAAGAAGTCCTAAAAATTACATAGTAAATCTAAATGGCTCACTTTCCGTTGTTGATATCTGGAAGCAGAACTGGATAATTAGTAGTCGTTAGATTCCGAAGCATATTGGACTAGTACAGTGAAACAATTGTTGCGAAATTAAAGCAATCAATTCCAATTACATGGAATAAAAACAAACTCCCATATTTTAAAAAATTCAAACTATTTGTTTAAATTTCTTCAATTTACGTATATCGCCGTAATTTATCAAAACTAAAACAATGATATCATCTGTTCCAATCTGTCAGTGTTTCATAATGCTGCAGGAGTACTTTGAAATTTAGAAACTAGTGTATTTTTTTGGAAAATTAAAGTACTCGTTGGAATTCTCTTAAGTTAACTGGAATAGAATTCAAAAGCAGAAGTAATTTTTAAAATTTTAAAGTACCGGCCTAATTAGAATAAAATGTAAACGCTAAAAGGTATCTTCTTTCAATTTCCTAATAATTAGAATATTGTAAACTATTTGTGCTGCATAATTTTAATTTCCGCAAAATGGGTTTTTAATTAAACATTTTCCGATCATTAGTTCAATATTCTAATATTATATATTGTATAATATTTTACACATTAGGATTAGGACATGATTAAAATACACAAAAGTTGTAATACAATTTTTATTTGTATCTGAATAACAGCATTTTAGGGCAGTTCGAAGTACAGTCAGCGCAAAAGTATTGGAGAAAATTTCAAATACGCCAGCTTGTTAAACTAATTTCTCGAAATATAGCATTTCTTTTATTTGGGAGTATCTCAATAGATTACTAGGGCAGTTAGATTAGCGGTTTAAACTTTAGTTAATTTAATTACGCATTAGTTGAGTCACTTACTTAGTTTAGCTCACTAGTTCACTTTGCTAAACTTAGTTTATTTAGTTTTGCTTATGTAATAACAGGTCAGCTAGTTTAGCGGCTTACTCTCAACGGCTGGACCTTGGGACTAGGGTTGGCGTCGAGCTCGGGAACAGTAGTGGTTGAAAAACGTGTCCGGAAAAATTGTTCAGCGAGGAAAATTTGGGGACAAACAATTAAGTGCAAGTGCGACGGGGTACGAACCGGGGGAGGAATGTAGAAGGAATACTACCGCCTCTACCAGGCGCTCTATCCAAGGGAAAGAACAGCTATCAACACAGAAATCAACAAAACTGTGGGCGAAGCAGTCAAAGATAAGTGGTGAGAGCTTAAGGGGCCTTTGGTAGTCTTTTGTAGTCTTTTGTAGCCTTTGGTAGCATTGGAAGCCTCTTTAAGCTCCCTTAATCCCGCTTAAAGTAATCTAAATTAATCTCCATTAATTAATTAATAAATTAGTATTGTTTTGATTAGCCAAAGAAAAAGAAAAGAAAAACGATTTGTAAACTTCAATCTCATCCAATTTCAATTAACTTAAAATCCTGTAATTTAATTTAATCTAATTCAATAAATTTAAAGTTAAATTTAAACTTAATTTAATTTGGCGTGCAGATCAGGGAAGTCAAATCAGGGATCGCAAATAGCTGCGTTTAGGATTATTTGGATTAGAGGAAAAAAAACATTCACAGTTTTTTCATAATTACCCGCAACCAGAGTATTTAGGGGTATTTTAGGTCGAACATTACGGACGGAGGTCAAGTGGAACTGGTAATCAGAGAAGGTGGAGGAAAAACATACACACGGAAGACTATACAACAGCAAACCAACAGCAGATCTCAACAGGAGGAAACACAATACCGGCCATGGAACAGGAAACAGTATTTACGGACAGACACAAACTGACAGTGCGGAAGATCCCAGGAGATGGGAACTCAAACTATTTCAGTTAACCACAGGGGAAGAAAACAGTTCGACTGCACAAGAAATTCTAGAAGGGAAAGCAATAACTAAACGGCTCACTACATCAAGAATTAAATACTGGGCACATATCTTAAGAAAACCTGCCAATCATCCTTTACAGCAAGCGTATGCCATGCCAACAGAAGAAAAGAAGATCGGAAGACCAAATTAAACGTGGAATGCATCATTGGAGATAGACATCCAAAACACCGGCATACCTAAACAGACATGGGACGAATGGGCACAAAGAAAAGAGGATATCCGAAGAGAGGCAAGAAGAATCTACGCACTAATGGAAGAATCCGATCAAGAATCGACTGAAGAAGAACAGGCTAACGGGGAAGAAGAAGAAGAAAGCGAGTGAGGACGGGGAAAACAACGGAGAAGAAACGAAATATGTACCAGCGGGAAAGAAAACGATGAATATCTAACTGTCAACTGCAGAGGGGAAGGTTAGGGAGAAGAAGGAAGTACAATCCAGAAGCGAACTGCCAACTAAGTGGTAAAACTCAGTGCGGTAAATATTAAGGAGTTAATTAGTAATTAGGAAACTTAGATGTCACCCTAAAACAATAGCCAGATACGAAATACGTACAGTGTAAAACTTGAAACCAAAGCTATTAAACTCAAATGCATAACGGTCTCGGTTACGTAAAAACCCCATTGATGCGTAGCTTACTAACTACCCGGTGTTGCAGCAGCTGTGTCTTGCTGTATGCATTGCAGACATGCTAACGTTGTGCAATACCCCACCCGATCCCACTCTATCCCTTAAATTCCTACCCACCTACTGGCATGGGGTGGGCCTGGCGTAATCCAGGATCGACCCTCGAGTCAGCTCCATGTCAGATGATGATCATGATGATGTAATCTGTAATCTGAGTAATAGCATTTTAGAGTTTTTATCAAAAATAAAATTTCAATGATCTCTTTATGGACCTCCAGACATATTCTGGCTCGCTTGCAAACAGCGCTTGTTGCTCTCCCGAGTTCACCTTGATGCTTTTCTTTGTGCAAGCAGCAGCGTTTACAATACAACCAATTAGTGCATCTCGATTGTCCACTTTTGATTTGTAAACTTCGCTTTTCGACCTGTCCACATACAAAAGTCTAATGGTCTCAGCTCTGGAAGGACACCTTCGCAGGTAACTAATCGGACCACCGTGACCAATCCATCGTTTCAGAAAAGTTCCATTCAAATACTGCGTGACCTGACGCGAAATATACGGAAGAGCCCCATCTTGCTGATAGTACATAGCATGCATTTCTTATGTTTAAGGAAACATCTAATAGTTCTTGTCAATTATTTAGTACAAAATATAAGTACTGTGCTCCTGTTGGTGATACTGAAAAATAAAAGGACCAATTAGATTAGATTAGATTAGATTACCGACAAATGTTAACTGAAAAACGATGCTGAAAATTTGCTTCAACTATTTCATTTTGATCGGAACATTGGTGAGAGTTACCACTGTTACGGGTAAATGTAGCTTCAAAAAGTATACGTGAAACCAAGTTGCGATTAACATTTAATGTTTAACAAAATTGCATGCGTCTGGCATGGTCTTCCGATTGTAGGTGCTGTGCACGCCGAATGTGGTATGGATATAAGTCATGTTCTTGTAGTGTGCGAATCACTCTTGTCTGAGGAACTTCAAGTTGAGCAGCAATTCTTCTTGCGCTAAGCGTAGGGCTCTGTTCCACTGAATCAAGAATATTTTCCACTTCATCTATATCTTGTTCACGGCACGTTCAGATATTGAGTACGTACTAGAAAGTGTACCACATAACCCATACGATGAGGGTACCGTTGATGTTCTTCAATCGCAGCTTTGAAATTTCCGTATTTGCATAGTCAAGATGTGAGTAAATGTGTGATATTGTTTATCAGTTTCAGAAATTTCTAAATACATAGTTTGCTAATAATTGAAAAGTTTGACATTTAAATTGAACCTGATTAAACTCAACCTTTAAAACGCTGTAATTAGAATAAATCGTATTACAGCTTTTGTATTTTTTAGTCATATACTAATGTTTCGAATACACTACCGGAGTTTGGCACTTTCATTCTGACTCAGCCGGTGTAGTTTTCAAACTATTCGGAATATCTTGAGCTACCACTGATTCATAGTTTGTATTCGTAGAAACTGATTATTCTTAAATTACTTTGAATGTTCTCAAAGTTAGTAAAGCACTGTTTCATACTGACGATGTTTTGCAATTGAACCACGAATCCAATGTGCCTACTCCGATTTGGCTTATTTTAAGCTACCAGTATCATAATACTAATTGGAAAAAAATGTGCGCTTTGAAATGTAAATATTATTCACTCGATTACATGTTTTCCGGCTTTTCCGGTTCCATTAAAACGTCCCGCTTTTTAAATTTCGGCTACGTTTGATGTAATAAAGATTGGTATCTCACATTTGCATAATTAAACACGACGAATTATTCCAGTTTTTTGATATGCCGTGACAGACTCTAATTCAGTTATCAACGCTTTCTTGCTTTTGCGCGTGAAACCCCATTTTTACTACCAATGCAATTTAATGGAGAGTTTAGCAATTACTTAGTTTTTTTATTTGAAACCTCCACTTGCAGCCTGTAAATTTCTCTACTCCACTGAAAATGTTAGCTGCGTTTGAGTTTCAAGATGCTCACTGGAAAGTCTCCGTTTGAATGTACCCCGTAAATTAATTGTAAAGCCATTATGGTGCAACCACACGGAAAAATTCAGTTGGAAACTCTAGGTTATATAGGTTAATGAGCCATTAGGTCGTATATATTTACAGAGGCGTAATTACGGATTTAATTGAACGTCCACTACGAAGATGAGTTTCTGCAAGGTTAAAGTTTTCTCAAAATTATTTGAAACGCTGTCTAGTATTATAGTTTTTTTGGTATTATAAAGAGTGCAGTTTTAGATTTAGTTGATAATGATTTTATTACGTGCCATAGAAAGGTTTTCTTAATTTAATTCGAATTATATATTGTTTCGAGGTAAGGACCTTTCATTATTCTTATTCAGAATGTATTACAAAGAAAATCAGGAATTTTGTAGAAAAGAATTGTTGTTTAAGCATTTATTAAAATTCTTTTCAAGATTCAATCCCATTTTTATGTAAATAAAGTGTGTAAGCATGTGATGGGGCTTCCCAATAAATCTATAAATAAAACTGTGCGGAGATTGTCTAAAATTCTATATTTACTAGTCAGGAAGACCTTTTAGCGCAGAAGATCCGCATGTTTTGGTTGCAGGCTAACAACTTTTGGCAACTGTTACAATTTTTAACTAGATTCTGCACATTTATTTAAATGTCTTTGTGTCTGTTTCAAATTAAGTACATTTGTAAAGAATCACCAGCCTGCTTTTGACTTTAGTGGTTTTATTTTTTCAGCACTTCATAATTTTGTCGCGTTCACGAGCATCTTTTTACAGTTACAAAGAAAAATCTGAATTTTTGCAAATCATTAACTTTAAACTGTTTTTCGAACTGCTCTTAAACCTGCCATATTCTGATCTAATTAAAATATCCTGTGGTTACCTACCAGAATAAATTAAACGCCCTGGTAAATGTAAAAGTAAAATGGTCACCCAAAACCGATATTTCAGTGTAGAATTAGACTACCATATGCGAAACTTACAAAAGTAAAGTAATTTGCCAAATAAATTATTTTACAGGCTTTCATTGGCAAGTTGTTTAAATGCATATATAAACATCGCATTTAAAATAAGGGAAATGATTATGCTAGCCTGATATAATATACAATTAAGTTGCCAGCTATTAAACTTGTTAGGTAGTATAAACCAAGTTGCCAGGTAACTCCTTTGTATGTCTATCATGGCGTTGGATGATGAATTAACGATTTACAAATCATTATTTTAAACGGATGTGAAAATATTTTGCATAAATGCGATAAAATGAATATCCTAGGCCCGGTTTTCATCGACGGGTTGGATTGCCGCTTAACTAACGCGTTAGAATGAACTAAACTGGCATATGCATTCCTTTGTATATTAACTAAGACTATGCCTGATAGATTAAGTAGTAAACTGGTATATTTAATGAATATGGAATATTTTGCTTAAATATTGCAGAATAGATATCCTAGGCCAGCTAATCACCGCCTCAGCAAGTTGCGGGTTAACTAACGTGTTAGAATAAACTCAATTGCCAGGTAAATTTTCTTGTATGTTAATCAAGGCTATGCCTGATAGATTAATAAACCATTACTTTAAACGGATATAGAATTAGTTTGCCTACATGCAGTGAAATCGTTATCATAGGCCTGTTTGCTTACCATTGTTGAAGTCACATGCCGGTTAACTAATGCGATAGAATAAACTAAACTAACAGGTAAATTTTTCTGTATGATAACTACGGCAATGCCCAATGGATTAACAAACCATTACTTTAAACGACTATGGAATTATTTTGTCTACAAGCAGTGAAGTCGTTATCCTATGCCCGTTTACCATTATTGAATTTAGTTGCTGGTTAACTAATGTGTTAGAATAAACTAAACTGCTAGGAGAATTGCCTTGTATGTGAACCACGGAAATGATCGATAGATTAACGAACCATTACTTTAAACGACTATGGAATTATTTTGTCTACAAGCAGTGAAGTCGTTATCCTATGCCCGT
>JABXWE010017557.1:0-30987 GCA_014611495.1 Limonius californicus
CAATTAAGATCTTAAGTTTGAAGTCCTAAATTCGAATTTAGTAGTATTACCGAGAGTGGAATCGACTTCTACCAAATTTTCGCATTGTAAGTTGACATTTTGTGTATGAAATCGAAAGCTTTTGTTTGAAATCGCTATCTAGAATTTCGATTGAAAATATAGACTTTAAAGTCGTGACTCTTTAAAGACGAACTTTCAAGTCTGAAGGATACATTTTTAAATATAATCAGTCAAAATCTTAAGTTACCAGAAGATATTTTATGTTTAAAGTGAAGATATAGAGTTTTCTTAAGCCTGAAATTGTAATATCGAATTTAGTAGTACTACCGAGAGTGGATTCGAAGTTCAACCAAAATTTCGCATTGTAAGTTAAAATATTTTGTGTATCAAATCGAAAGCTTACGTTTAAAATCGCTATCTGAAGTTTCGATTCACAATATAGACTTTAAAATAATTATCTTGACTTTTTAAATACAAAATTTGTAGATTGAAGTATACAGTCTTAAATAAAATAACTCTAATAAGTTGCAAGTAGATATTTATTCTAAGTTTAAACTGAAGATCTAAAGTTTTTGTAAAAATCTTAGGCCTAAAGTCAAAAATTCGAATTTAGTGGTCTTATCGAGTGTGAAATCGAACACTAACAAAAATTTCGCACTGTAAGTTGAAATTTTGGGATTAAAACCCAAAGCTTCTGTTTATAATCGTACGCTAGTGTTTAAATTCACAATATAGACTTTATAGCAATTATCTCGATTTTTAAAGACGAAATTTCTAGTTTAAAAAATTTAAATAAAATAAATCAAGATGTCAAGTTGCAAGTAGGCATTTTATGCGTAATTTAAAGTCTTTAATTATGTCATAGTCTACTTCGTAGTCTTATCGAGTATGAAATCGAAAGCCAACAAAAATTTCGCACTGTAAGTTGAAATTCTGGAATTAAAATCAAAAGGTTCTGTTTATAATCGTATGCTAGAGTTTAGATTCACAATACAGACTTTAAAGCAATTATCTCGATTTTAAAGACTAAATTTCTAGTTTAAAAAATGTAAATAAAATAAATCAAGATGTCAAGTTGCAAGTAGGCATTTTATGCTTAATTTAAAATCTTTAATTAAGTCTTACTCTACTTTCGTAGTCTTATCGAGTATGAAATCGAAAGCAAACAAAAATTTCGCACTGTAAGTTAAATTTCCGGGATTAAAATCAAAAGCTTCTGTTTATAATCGTATGCGAGAGTTTAGATTCACAATACAGATTTTAAAGCAATTATCTCGATTTTAAAGACGAAATTTCTAGTTTAAAAAATTTAATAAAATAAATCAAGATGTCAAGTCGCAAGTAGGTATTTTATGTTTAATTTAAAGTCTTTAATTAAGTCTTAGTCTACTTTTGTAGTCTTATCGAGTGTGAAAGCGAACTCTAACAAAAATATCGCACTGTAGGTCGAAATTCTGGGATTATAATCGAAATCTTCTGTTTATAATCGTACTCTAGAGTTTAAACTCAAAATATAGACTTTAAAGCAATTATCTTGCCTTTTAAAGACGAAATTTCTAGTTTAAAAAATCTAAATAAAATACGTCAAGATGTCAAGTTGCAAGTAGGCATTTCTTGTGTAATTTAAAGTCTTTAATTAAGTCTTAGTCTACTTTCCTAGTCTTATCGAGTGTGAAATCGAAAACTAACAAAAATTTCGCACTGTAAGTTGAAATTCTGGGATTAAAATCGAAAGCTTCTGTTTATAATCGTACTCTAGAGTTTAAATTTTATGTTTAATTTAAAGTCTCTGATTAAGTCTTAGTATACTTTTGTAGTCTTATCGAGTGTGAAATCGAACACTAACCAAAATTTCCCACTGCAGGTTGAAACCTACTTTTAAAATCGAAAGGTTTTGTTTAAAATCGTGACTGAGAGTGTGTATTCACAACGAAAATCAATCAATCAATAATCTTGACTTTAAAAATTCAGAATTTCAAGTCTGAAGGATACATTACTAAATATATCAAGTCTAGATCTCAAGTTGAAAGAAAATATATTATATAATTGCAATTAAGTTAGAATCCAAATTTGAAGAAAAAATTTCGGCCATCTTTGAAATCGACATCTAGAGTCCGAAATCGAAATCTAAGATATATGTCGTAGTTTCTAGTTTCAAATCCAGATTTTTACTTGAACTATAAATAACATTTTTGCAGTTAGTGCACGTTAAAGGCAGGAGGACCTCAAGTTTACGTAATATTCGCTCAGGAAATAGCACGAGGTAGTTTTTTTTTGCAATCGAAAGCGAGGAGCTAACAAGGTCGAGGTTAAGTCGTTTGTCATCATCAAAGCTAAACATTTCGGCAAGGTATCGCCTCGTTAACTTCACCATTTCCGCAAAAGCCCCTATTTTGAATAAGCTCTATTCTAAGCTACGCGGAACACTAGGTTTTGCATTCTAGCATTTTGTTTTCTTAACTGCTACAATTACGACTATTTTTAAACGGGAGTTAAAAAGAGCTCCTTTGATGGTAGTTTTTGCTCCGCTTCCATTCTTTCAGTAGAAGTTCCTACAATAATGTGTTTTTGTAAACTATTGTAAATTGGTATCGCTCTATTTTCCTGATTTGGCAGTTTTAAATTCAGGATCTCTAAACGAATAAAATACATTTCCACAATGCACTTAAGAATCTTGGTTGCGAAACCAAGATGTTTCAGCTTGCAATGGCATTTGCGAATTTCCCCATTCAAGGTCGCCTATTTTAACGCATGAAAGCAGACCGAATTGCAATAATTCATTTTGATATTTCAGATAGGAGTCCAGATGGGTGTTCGGTGTATTGCGCTACATTTCCTCCACTTTGTGCGCGGTTAGCACCTCGTATGAGCCCAACTGTGTCCGCCACATCAAAGGCTGAGCCGTTAAAAATATAAACAAGGCTTGATAGTTTGACTGATCATAGCGGCGGCCTTTGATTCTTCTCCGGACGTGGTTAATGTCTCATTTGATACACGCTGAATTTCAGGAAATTTCAGCAGGAAACGGGTCGTGCGAGGATAGTATTGGGACTCTTGGTCTGATTTCAACGAAATTCGATATAAGTTGTGATAAAATATGATATGATACTGATAAGATTTGATATTAAAATGCCTGGGCGGGTGGGCGACCCAAAGCGGTAGATTACGTCTTTGAAGATAAATTCAAATGTTTTTTCAGTTGGATATTCTTCTAAGGAAAATTTCGAAAATATCAATCTTTCTTAAGTTAGATTAAAATATTTAATTGAGCTTTGATCCATCAAGTGTTACACACAAAGAATAAAAATATAGTAAATGGATGCTGGTAAGGAAGTTTAGGAAATTATATAAGGGCTCACAAACAAAAAAAGGAATTTTTTTAAAGTAAAGTAAAAAATGGCAACAGCAAATGAACCATAAATATTTATTTTCCGGATTTTCCAATTAAATATTTTCTGAAAAAATTCAGTATATTTTTCTGAAGCTTAAAATTCCGAAAATTTTTCAAAAATCGCTGTTTCCAAACTATTTCAAATTGTTTTTTAAGTTTAATTTTTTGATTTAATTAGAAAATCTCAGATTATTTTCCGATTCGCCGTATCGTTTTCTCAAAAACTCTGTAACTGTTTTCCCAGAGTTGTATGTTTTTGATGTTGTTTTCTATGTCCCAAAAAATATATAAAGTTACTTTTTATGGAATCTTTTAAAATTTGCCGGAAAGTTTTTGAATTCGTACAAAATTTCATTCATTTTATTGGATGTCTCAAAATAAAGACACTGAGGACAGGATTGATCTTCCATGCATTTAAAGAGGTATTTTCTTACAGATTAGGTCTGAACGTTTTCCATTTTTGGAAGATTTCCACCAATTTCTGTACATAAGCGATTTAGAATTTTTCCCAAAATTTTTCATACATATGATTACTATTTAAAAATGTTTTTGTATGTTTGTTTTATGTCGTAAGTACTAAATTCTCTAACTGAGGGTAGGCTGAAAACTAATGCACACATGCTTGTAGAGCGCGAACGAAATGACCTTCAGAAGCGCGCCAGGTGGCATGTGGAAGTAAGATTCCCCCTCAATACGCATGCGCAGGTTTGAGGTCGTTGCGTTCATCCAGTGTATTTCGAGAAGCCGAAGTATGGATACGTGTTCTAGTGCTATGTCAACGCGAATTTTTAACTGCTGAAAAAGTGACTCCTACTGAGATTCATCGTCGTTTAAAGGGTGTTTATGGTGACGATGCTGTTGATAGGTCTACTGTAAATCGATGGGTAATAAAATTTCGTGGTTGCGAGCCTGGAAAAGCCATAATTGTTGATGAAACACGAAGCGGACGTCCGACCACTGCCACAGACGATAAACATCGCAAACTCGTCGACGATTTGATGCAAAATGACCGGCGAATCACTCAAAAGCGTATCGCAAGCCATATTGGAATATCCAAGGAGCATGTCGGCTTCATTATTGAACAATTTGTGGGACCGTAAAATCTGTGCACGATGGGTACCACGCCGTTACGCAGACGAGAACAAACAGCGTCGATTAGAATGCTGCGAACAACTTTTGCAGCGCTACCGCGACGAAGGAAACGACTTTCTTTTGAATATTGTGACGGGGGACGAGTCATGGGTCCATCATTACAACCCGGAAGAGAGGAGACAGAGCGTTGAATATCGACATCCTTCTGCCCCACAGGCGAAAAAGTTCAAAACATAACCATCTGCAAAAAAAACTTCTTTGATTGTGTTTTGGGTTGCTCGCCGAGTTTATGTGACCGATTTTCTGGAACGAGGGGCAACGGTAAATTCTTCTCAGGACATGCAGACTCTAAAACACCTCCGACTTCGAGTTTGTCATTTAGAGGCAGCCTGGTGCCAATAATCTTGCAACATGACAACGCTCGTCCTCACACCTCGCGCGCAACTGGAGAGGCTCTGCGAAATCTGAAGTTTGAACCGATTCCACACCCTCCTTATTCCCCCGATCTTGCGCCTTCGATTTTTATTTTTGTTCTCTACTCAAGAGAGACCTTAAGGGTAATCATTACACCTAGGACGATGAGGTGAAGTCAGCTGTCAAGTCCTGGATTCGAGAAAAGTAGGAAGAATTTTTCAGTGACGGAATGAAAAAACTTGTTACACGTTGGGAGAAATGTGTTAGCCTTAACGGTGACCTATGTTGAAAAATAAATATATGATTTTGAAACTTAAGAATTGTACTTTAATGTACTTTTTGCCCGATCTTGCTATTTGTTTTTGTTCGCGCTCTTCAAGCAAGGGTAGGCTGAAAACTAATGCACACAGCATTAGTTTTCAGCCTACCCTCGTAGATTATCATACTTGATTTTGTGAGAGATGCCCCTAAAACATTAACCTTCATAGTAATTTTCGTTATATGTTTCAGTTTCTTACAGAATTTCCTAAGATTTCTATAAACCAGAGAATTTAGAAAATGTTTATAAGCCTTGTCAATGTGGATTTTTGTAACGATATTCTTGAGATTTTCTGATAAGTTTTCATGTACTAAACTTTCTACGGACATTTTCAAGTTTCATTTTCCACCCAATTAACGAGAAACTGTTACAGAGTTTTAATTGTATAGTAATATTGTCCAAGTTTTTCATCTGCGTTAAATTTTCGATGAAGGGTATTTTATGATCTATTTTCACTATCTCTGATACATATAATTTCATATCTGATAGGAATTATACTTTATAAGGACTTTTTGGCTTAATTTTTCACCCATTTGGGAAGAATCTTCCCCTAGTTTTTGTTTTATTACAATATTATTATTTGTAAGATTTCCACCAAAAGATGTAGGTACATGAAGCAGTTTATGGTTTTTTAAACATTTCTAATTTTCTTACTGCGTAAAACGGTTTTCCCAAGACCTAAAGCCGTATTAGAACATTTCTACCGATTTTTGAAATCTCTTATCTTTATAAAAATACCGTGAGAACATTTTCTGATTAATTTTCATGTGTTATAGTTTTATCTAGGTTTAAGTTTCGACTAATTTCATGAGAAACTTATTTTAGAAAAATCTACGGCAGGGTATGTAAGACGTCATAGTCCTTTGACACATAAACCTTATTTGTTGTTTCTCTTGTGCAGGTATATTATCGCGCATCAGAAAGAGTAAAATGCAAGGTCAGATTTCGTCGGTTATTGTTAGAGAGACTTCTATGCTAATTGGTATCCGCTAGCGCTGAACACGTGATTAGTGGTGTTTACCGATTTGTATTAATTAAGTAGTTGATAGTAAAAATTAAGTGTTATGAATCAAAATCGTAACCAAATTCGAGATAATTAAACATAGAAAATACAATATAAATCACGTGGGCGCCAACCAATTACTGCTATTGTTATCAAGATTACATAGAGCACTGCTAATAGAGCAACTGTCCCTAGAAATAAAGGTCTATGGCGTCAGGCTAATAGCATAATTTTTAAAATTACAAAGTAATTATTTTTTTCAAGGTTATCCTGGCATTTATTTTAAAAATTAGGTATATAGTGATTATATGAAGTGTCAGGCTTCCGCTGTTTGTGTCTAATGAAGTCATATCCTCCGGCTTAGACCGCATCGTCGTGGAATTGATTGATGCTGACGTTTCGCTAACCGTTGCAATTACCGTTATCGCTATCGTTACACTTTGATAATGCTACTTGCAGCGGTTAGCGAACCGTTAGCGTCAATCAATTCAACGACGACCCGGTCTAAGCACAAAGAGATGACTTCATAGTGATTACATTTTTTATCTGAGAATGTACCTTTACAGAAATACGGACATTTTCTAATTAGCTATCTTATAGGTTTTGTTGAAGTTTAAGTTTTGACTATTTTCTTGTAACATTTTTCCAGCTTTTTAGTTATATTGCAGTATTTAATATATGTTGGATTTCTGCATTTCCGCACTGGAAGCAGTTTACGATTTTTTTACTAAATTGTAAAGTTCTTACATTTACAAAACTATCTACGGCACGAATGCAAAACGTCATATTCTTAGATATGTAAACCTTATTAACTTCTTCCTTGTGTAAGTTTGTAGGTTACTGCTAGAGAAGTTTCTATGCTAATTCGTGTCCGCTAGTGCTGAACACGTGTTTAGTGATGTTTTCCAATTTGTATTAAAGAGAGTGAAAATTCGGTATTATGAATCAAAATCTTAAGTGAGTAAGTTCTGATCATAAAAATGGCAACCAAAGATGAGATCATTCAACATGGAACACACAATATAATTCATTCAGGAGCATATAATAATTAGCGTTATTGTTGATAAGAGAGATAGATAAGAATATAGAAATTACTGCCAATGTAACAACTGTTTCTAGAAAAAAAGGGCAGCAACGTCACGTTAGGGTTAAATTGTCATTTATTTTAAAAATTAAATTATACATTTTTAGTCGAGAATGTGCCTTTACAAAAATACGATTCAGAATATTATCTAATTTATTTTGATATCATAGATTTGTCTAGGATTAAGTTTTAACAAATTTCATGTAAAATTTTCTCAGAGTTTTAACTGTATTGCAGTGTTTAATATGTGTTGGTTGCCTATATTTCTGTACTAGAAGTAGTTTAGGATTCTTTTTCCAAACTATAAAGCTCTTACATTTATAAATCTATGTGCAGCAGGAACATAAAACGTCATAGTTCTTTGATACGTAAACCTTATTTGTTGCCTCCCTTGTGTAGGTTTGTTATCACCCATTAGAGAAAGTAAAATGCAAGGCCATATTTTGTAGGTTACTGCCAAATAAGCTTCTATGCTAATTGGTGTCCACTAGGGCTGAACACGTGATCAGTGGTGTTAACCGATTTCCATTAAAGAAGTGGCTGGTACAAATTCGATGTTATGAATCAAAGTTTTGAGAGAGTAGGTTCTGATCACAAAAATCGCAACCATAAACGAGATCATTAAACATAGAAAACATAATACAATCCATGCAGGTGCGTACAATTATGGATATTGATAACAAAATGACAAGAAGCAACATAGACAACTGTCCCTAGAAATAAAGGATTATGACGTCACGCAAACAGCGTAATTTTTAAAATTGCAAGTATTACTAATGCTTTTGGGACTTTAACTGGCATTTATTTTAGATGTTATAAATATGGAGATTATATTTTGTACTTGAGAATGTACTTTTATAGAAATACGATTCAGAACATTTTATTATTAGTTTATTATACTTTTTTTTAGGTTTTGTTTCGACTAATTTGATCACAAATTGTTACAGAGTTTTAGTTGTATTGCAGTTATTTAGTATCTGCTGGGTATTGAACCCTTGAAGGTCTAGGGTTCAATTCCCAGTACTGGAACATCGGATTTTAAACGGCCTTCCCTCGGGATACATTAGCAAACCATCGAGGTATTTTGCCTAGTAATTAGTACTTCTATGAAGGGGAGGTTTTCACTTTCCGTATTTTAGAGCCCACATTAGGTAGGTCCTCTATGTTTGTGGTTCTGTAAAATGCGCTACACAGGCATAGGAGAGACGATCGCTACGGTTTGTAAGAGACAAAGCAATTAAAGAAGAAAACATATCTATTGAATGTTGACATATCCATACAATGTTCCCATAGGTTTAGCTCCATAATATTTCATTTTTTTCCAAACCATCTCTGAAGGCTTGTCGTTTATCATTTCAGACTTTTTTAAGTTCGTTTTTTGCTGTTGCTTTCTATTTAGTTGCCGCTTCTTATAAAAATTTGTAATTATCCATTTAAACGAGGAAAAGGATCATATATTCATATACAATTAATAATTTTTTAACTTAAACGTGTACATAAAGCATAGTTACATAAATACGCTTATGCATAAGTAACAGAGCAAAAAACAATTTATATTTAGAAGTATGTTAAAAACTAGACGCAGTCACTCATAACATAATTGATGATGATAAAAAAGCGACACGTTGTACGACATGGTATCTTGATCACAAAAAATTAAGCATTATGGACTATGTACACTGGACGGCGAATATATTGAATCTAATTGATTGTCGTAAGAAAAATCATCATATAATCAAAATATTATTTTTTTCAGACTACATGTTAAGTGTAATATAATAAGTACATAATAATAGTCTTAAAATAGTGCGAAAGCACGTGCAGACGTTTTAAATATTTAAAATTCAATAGCGGGAATGTGAAAATGGTGCCAGGAGAGTGCCAAAAAATAGAGAAAAATCCAGATTTACACCATCTATATTTACGAACTACATTATGGATCGCAAAGGCCACCTAAATGAAATGTCTAAGAATGATGGATGCCGCTAATGAGGTGTTCTACCCCTACCCCGCACTCCAAAGTCAGCTGTAGCTATTATGACAGACCTAAACACGTCAAGTCAATCGTGGTGCTATTTTTGACTATTGCAGTTTTTTGTTTATTTTTACACACATGCTTTTGCTGTTCATTTCAGCACCGCATGCAGTAATGCTTTGGAGGAGATGCTGGAAAATAATTCTTGAGGGGGAACTAAAATGATTTGATTTGAAATTAATCGTTGCATGTATGATAAATTTTCAAAATACTATGGAACTTGTAAATCCTCGAAATTCTAAATAACGTCAAAAACTAGTAGGTACATCTTGAAGGAGATGCAATACATCTTGATGACAAATATGTGTTTACAATTCAATAATGGGCCATGGAGTTAGGCCACACAGCTTGAAATCGTTCTCTGTCTAAACAATCTGTAAACCACTCGTCGCTCCACCAAACATGTGATAAACTTGGGGTTTTTATTTTAAATTTTATGCAGAAGTTTGGTAAATGTTCGTTTTTCACATCGCTGACGAACCGTCAGAGGAAGCAACGGAGAAAGGGTTGATTGCGTTCAAAATTGTTTAAACTTTTTTGGATCTACATTTTTACTGTTAGGAGGGAATTGTTTAGTCAATATGGAATTTATTTAACAAAGCATATTATTTTTTTATGATAATAAATTTAATTCATTTTGTTACATTTAAGAACATGTTAGATATGATAAATATTACCCATTGAGGACATAAAAGGTAGCTATTTAATTTACAATAGCGATTGCCTATTGAACACGATTAGAACTGATGAAGTAAATGAAATATGTTTATTAGCAATACTAACAATCTTTAATTTAATTATGTGAAACAACTGGACTCCTACTGCAGATTGTGTTTAGAAATGGGAATGATGCTGTACCACGATTCATGCCCTTCAGCCCTAAAAACGGTTGGGGGTATAAACATGATTAAACACTTTTTACATTTAAAAAAGAAAAACGTATGTATACGGTTTAAGCTGTATAAGTGTATAATAATCATATCAATGCAGTTAAGGTATAGTTATTGGATGATTACAAACTAACAGTTAAATTTAAATATTAATTTAAAAAAATTGTACGGTTGGAACACAAAACGTCATAGACTTTTGACAGCCTTACTTTTGTCTCTCTTGTCAGGTGCATAAAAAATACAAGGTCAGATTTTGTAGGTTATGGTTAGAGAAATTTCTATGCTAACTGGTGTCCGCTAGCACTGAACACGTGATTAGAGGTATTAAACGATTTCGATTAAAGAAGTTGTCGATAGTAAAACTTCAATGTTATGCATGTAAATTATAGGAGAGAAAGGTTTGATTATAACAACTGCCTCTAAATACGAGATCTTTAATCATAAAAAATATAAGATAATATACTCAAGCACGATACAATTGTGATTATTGTTAGCAAGTAAATAAACTTTGCAAAACCCCTTACCACCACGATATTTATAATACTTAAATAAATATTTCGCCAACTAAGCTACCATCTTCAGTAGAAGCTTGAACTAACTAAAGTAATTTGGCGTATTTACAATACGATACGTACAATACGTATTTAGATATTCTAATAATCGTCGGGGCAAGGGGTTTTCCAAAGTTTATTTACTTAAACCACCGTCTCCAATCTACTGTTAGCAAGATAATAAGAATGCACTACCAATAGAACAACCCTTGCTAGAAGAAAAGGACTATGACGTCACGCCCCTATTCCTTTTCCTCTGTGTACGTCAATGACCTGTTAATTACCTACAACGAATAGGTTGCATACTTGAACGTATGCTGCACAGGCGGCTAAGCTTACCCGTCGAACAGAGAAGAGATGGTTTACGATTGTGAAATAAATTCGTAGGACAACCGGGACTGACGACTTTAGGTGCTTTCCGCAGAACTACAGGCTGTGTATGCCGCTATACTGGTCTACCCAACCGAGTATTGGCCAGCGCAGATTATTCTGCACTCCGAATACCATTTGACTCGAGTAAGAAGTGCTTCGCTATGTAACTGATTGTATTCATTAATATTAATAAATACTCCATGCGTTCAATTTTGGTATTCGTTACTATTCCAATTTCAGGTAATCTTAACTTTAAAAAAATATACTTCCCGACAACGTTTACAATACGTTTTATCATTAATTAGAAGCGTAGGAAGAAGTAATTCCGTTAAACCGTGTATAATTTAAATCCTTTAGGCAAAATTATATAATCATTCACATCGGCAAATAGGATAATGCGGCATGAATTTTACAAAATTTTTCACAGTACACACTCCTAACACAATCATTTTTTCAAAGAGCATGTGATATCATCATCAACAGCATTTTTGTCCCAGTGCTAGGCACTGGCCTCTTCTCTGCCACGTGCTTCTCCTCGGCGCTATGGTAGAAACACGGAGGACCTAACGTCGAATCCGAACGACAGCAATTATAGAAGAGGTTTTTTGGAGTTTAAATTCCACAGTTGTCAACTCGATTGGCAAATTGGGTGTGATGGGTTGCACTACAATATTTTTATACGCTGAATAGTAATGCTGGGTAGTCGAATCCAAGTCGTAAACGATGTTATGACCAGAAGGCCAAAGCGCTGCCAATTGAGCTATCACCACATTGAGCTTCCGCTACATTTAGGTAATATCAATTGATTGTTTCACAAATAATGTTATTGGTACTTTGACACGCAATATTTTGATTGGTTTAAACCATTTCCCCTTGAGGAATTCTACTGACGTTATTTGGTATATATATATATATACAGGGTGTCCCTAAATTGCCTTAAAAGCTTCAGGTAAACTTTTTCTACAACTGATATAGACCTCAAAATTGTTAAAGTGAAAGAATCTGAAACTTTGCAACACTGTTGAAGCTACTTAGAAAAAACTAAAATCAGGCCAACAGTTGAAATGTTTAAAGTAAAAATTAGGATACAGTGCTTTGTAAAAAATAACTTATTTCACAGAACATGCTCAAAATATCTGCCACCAACTTCACGGCATTTGACTGCCCTTGTAACGATGGCCTGTTGGACACGCTGGAGCCTTGCTTCATTAACGGTTGCTGCTGCTTCACGAATACGAAGTACTAGCTCTTCTTCATTTTCAACTGGCGTCACATACACCATGTTTTTCAAATGGCCCCACAAGAAGAAATCCAGTGGTGTTAAATCTGGGCTTCTTGGAGGACAGATCACTCTACTTCCACGGCCGATCCATTTCCTTGGATAAAATTCCCTAAGCTAGTTCCTCATTCTAGCCGCATAATGGGATAGCGCCCCGTCCATCTGCATCCACATATTGTGCGAACCAATAATGGGATATTTTCTAGCAATGTTGGGAGTTCGTCGTTTAGAAAATTCAAGTAATTGTTAGCATTCAATCGCTGAGGTAGTACAAAAGTACCTACTAATTTGTTATCTACGATTCCTGCCCACGCATTGACCGAAAACCTAACTTGATAATCCCCTTGGATTTTCATGGGCCCAAATATGTTGATTGTGGAAGTTAAAAATGCCATTTCGTTTAAAAGTGGCTTCATCTGTCCATAAAATATTATTTACAAATCTTGGGTTTCTTCTATGTTGTTGTAACAACCAGTTGCAGAAGGTAATGCGTTTTTTATAATCTTCCTCTAATAAATGTTGCACCCTGACTGTATGGTAGGGATAACGGCCATCATCATATTATATGATCTTGTAAACAGTGGTTTTTGATGCATCAACAACTCTAGAAACAACAAGCACGCTAATACTTGGCTCTACAGTTACCAGATCAAGAACCTCCTCTTATAAGTTATTGTTTCTAAAAGTTCTTGGTCGATCTCTATCCCAATTTTAAACAGGGAGGATATTTCCAATTTCTAGAAGTTTGTGATTTGGCTTGGATGTCTTCCATTAGGGAAACGTTGAGCGTAAACCCCAGCAGCCTCAGTGCAGTTTCCTCACATTCCGCAAGAATCCAAATCACATCCACGTACTCGTTTATAGCATAGTACGCCATAATGATAGTCAACACACAAGTGAACTCAATAACACGAATTAAAGGCGAATTTAATGCAGAATTCGTAATGTCAATTCAAAATTGATTTACTTGACACACGTGTCGAAACGCAAACAACATATTTTTATCACAGCACACATGCACCTGCATTGTGGTCAAATTGTACTTTTACCAAAAGTATGATTTTTAACAGTACCTACTTCCAAACGAAGAACTAAATTGCTAATTTTATGTTAATTCGCGGTTTTGAATTAATTTAGGTTTCCACATTAAGCAAATACATGTTTTACTTTATTTCTTTTAACCATTTGGCATCGTACAAGAAAACTAAGCTGCGGACCAAATTTGTTCTTGCAGTTTTGGCTTAAGAATTTTTAAAGGAAAAATTTTACCTGAAGCTTTTAAGGCAATTTAGGGACACCCTGTATATAAGTGTACTAATTATGTAATTAAAAATATCGTAACGGTCCAAATTCTTTTCTGAGACAATATTAACATTTGGCAAATATAAAATAATTATACTGGTATAATATTTTCATTTTTACCATTGATTTTTCGAATAATCTGAAAAGGTATTGATTTTCCATAAATGACAGAAAATCTAAAAATACTACAAAATGTCGGATTTCCATAATGAGCAACATCAGACAGAAAAAACCGTTCGTAAACATCTTACAGGAAATATCTGGGCTAACAATCTGTAGAAGTCACCGTCTGCTATAAATAAGCGGTTGCCGCCTCCATTAATAATAAAAAATGAACCTGGCAGGTACACACACCCAATTAGCTAAACTAATAATATTATCAGCGTAGTGAGTTATTAATTCTCTGTCCGTGCTTGTTCAGAAATATGAGGAAGATTAGTTTCATTTTTTTAATGGTGAACAGGGTCGTGTGTGTAAATTGTGTGAGTGAGGCGAAACTTTTTTAGGTCATTATTGCTATTCTTATTGTCACTTTTTAATACAAGTATCTGTCCACACCTGCATACCGAAGACAAACTTAATACTCATAACAATGTACAGTAATTAAATAAATTGTATAATAATGGATATCGCAGTACAGCTTTTCTTATAGAGGCCGTTTTCAATTTTAGAAAAAAAGTTTAATGAAAGTGTTTTACTTCTAATAAAACATACTTTTGTGTAGCTAACAATAGCCGGGCAAATCGAGTCACTTTGAATTTAATAAAAATATGTATACACAGTGTTCTAAAAGCAATCGTTTGCCCTAATCTCTTAAATATTTGATTTTAATAAATTATAAGATAACATAAAATCACAATTGATGCTTTTAAAATGGCACACTATGTATCTTTCTCACTGAAATTAAGCATAATCTTTATACTCAACCACAAAATGCTGTCCATATCCACATTCACACTACCCCCCCCCCCGGAACCGCTTTCGCATTACTTGAGGGGATGTGGGCGTCTCTTACATACTACCCATTCATGCGACAAGCACCCTAAACGTAACTAAGTGAAATACGGTCGTCGCCTCAGCCGGAGCCTGACCTCGCGGCCGATTGAGCCGCATTTTACTGTGACCTCGACTGACGGCGCTTATTCGCACTGCCCCATCCACTTACTGTAATATTTCGAACACTATTACGCATAGCAAAAAATCACTAATTTTACCTATACAAGCTTCAAATTTCTATAAACTTTGTAGCAGGAGTTATAAGAATCTTTTTCTGGGCACTTTGAGCAAAAATAGCTTCTATGACGCAAAAAATATTTATCTCTAACCTAAAAACATCTTTTTTTCCATTTATTTATACTACCGTCCCCCCCCTTCCCGGAACCGCTTTAGCATTACTTCAGGAAGGTGCGGGCGTCCCTTACACACTAAACATTCATGCAAAATGCACCCTAAACTTAACTAAGCGAAATACGGTCGCCTCAGCCGGGATTCGAACAACCTAGCCGATCGCCGCATTTCGCTGTGACCTCGGTGGCAGCGGGTATCCGCACTACTCCACCGAGGCCCCAACCTAAAAACATCTGCTGCTTCTTCTTCTTCTTCGTATCATAGGATTGAGTCCTGTTATTTCCACGTATGCCTTATTGGTCTGCTTCGGCTGATGTTGATTCCCAACTCTCACACCATCTCTTGGGGGGTGTCCTACTGGTCGTCTCGTGTTCGGTTTTTCGTCCTTCGCTTTCTTTGCGATTTTGTCCTGCGTCAATCTGTCTACATGGTCTCTCCATTGTCGCCTTTTTGTTCTGGTCCATTAAACTATATCTTGTACTTCGCATGTTTGGCGTATTCTTTCACTGTGTACTCTGTCTCTAAGGCGATGTCCTGTTTTCGCTCGTAGTGTTTTCATTTCAGTTGTTCGTACGATTCTTTTTGTTGTTACTGTCTCGGCGCGTATTTCCGCAGCGTAAGTTAAAATGGGCCTCACACATGTTTCATATATGTGGATTTGTTTTTTAAGGACATATATTTGTTCTTCCATATAATGTCGCAAAGAGAGCCGCATACCGCCGCCGCCTTGTTCTGGATTTGAACTTCTTGCTTGATGTTTCTGTCGCTAGACGTTTCGATCCCTAGATACTTAAATTTCATGACCTGTTGTATGGGAATATTGTCTAGGGCTAATTCGAAACGGATGGGTTCTTTAGATATTACCACGCACCGTGTCTTATTCATCGATATTCCATGGTAAAATATTTTGCTATAGTCTTAAGTTTAAAAAGCATTCTTTGAAGATGATCCTCCGATTCTGCTGTTAGTACTGAATCGTTTGCGTAGCAAATTATTTAGATTTTGTTGTCTTTCAGATTATAGCCAAGATTTGTCTCTTTTATACTACTTATAATCTGGTTCATTATTATATTGAACAGAGTGGGACTCAAATTATCGCCCTGTCTAATTCCGACCGAGACTGGGATCTTTTCGGACAATACTCCATTTGTTTTTATATGAGTACTGTTGTTGGTATTAAGCGCCCTTATATCTATTTTTAACCTGTAATCTATTTTCTGTTCTTGCAGCAGTTCTATCAGGTCTCTAAGCTGTACCCTGTCAAATGCTTGGGTAAAGTTCACGAAACATAGGAACAAAGGTTTTTTCTAATGCCGCAATGGAAAACCAGTTGCAAGTACGAGTCTAACAAGTCGGAAAATGCCAAAAAACCGACCTCGCCGGGAAAGTGATTAAATTCAGCCAATAAGCAAGCCTTATTTTACTTTCCGCATCTAGACACTAAATGTTTTCCGCGATCTAATTCGCTGTTTATTGACAAACGTCAAATTTCTTCCTAAAGAAATATTATGTTCCCTGTCAACAACCATTGCAAGGCAAATAAGGAGGTAAGTAGCGGCAGTAGAAAAAATGTTGTACACACTACGGGAGTAAAGTGATTTGCAGTCTCGGCGTGGTTGTGGTCTCGGCTTCGCCTCGACCACAATTACCACACCTCGCCTGCAAACTATCACTTTCCTCCCTAAGGATGTAAATAACTATACTCTATTCTATAGCCTTCTCTAGGAGTCGGCGAACTACGAATATGGCATCTATCGTTGATCTATTTTGCCGGAATCTTGGTTGTTCTTCTGCCAAATTTATATTGTTCGTCAGTTTCTCAGTAATGATTTTTGTTAATAATTTTGCCACACAGCACAAGAGAGATATTCCTCTGTAGTTGTTTGGTTCTTTTTTGGATCCTTTTTTAAATACAAAAACAGTAATGCTTCTTCTCCACTGTTCTGGTATGTCTCCTGTCTGTACTATCTTCTGGAATATAACTGCCAACTCTTCTTCTAATGCATTCCCGCCATTTTTTAATATTCATTAGTTATTTGGTCAACGGATTTTCTGTTTTTGAGTTTAGCTATTGCTATTTTAGTCTCTGTGGGTTATTCCTACAATTTCATTGTCGTTTTCTCTCTGGTTATTGTCGATGGTGTACATGTGCTAAGGATTGCAATTTAAATAATGAATCTGTGTAGGGATTTTTTTTTTATATGGTTGTATCTAACCAGCAGAAGGATTTGGTGCTACAATTTCATAATCCTTTGTGCCTTTTATATTTACTTCTACAAAATGTTTTTTTAGATTTAACTTCTGGGATTTAAGATTTAAAACATAAAATAGAGTTTAAATTCCATAGTTATAAACATTTTTTGGTCGTGTTACCATATTTTTGATAATACTAAGTAGTAAGTATTGGAAGTTTTAATACTGTAAATAATTTTTGGATAGATTAAATAATTAACTACTAATTGTAGTCCCGCAGGTCTCGCTATAACCAACTTGGATTGGAGTTTCAGGAACGAGTGTGCTTCTTAATGGATCTGTTAAGAACCAATACTGGGACACTGTAAATGCTCATATTTTTCGTGAAAGTTACACTCATAATCCTCAAGCATTACAATGTTTATGTTGAAATGTCACTCCATGCCATTCTATTTTTAACTAGTCCAGTTCACTTAAGTATACATAAATCCAGTCATTATTGAAACTTTGGCGAATAACGTAGAAAAATTTCAAGACAATATTATTTTTCAACAAGATGGAGTTCCTTCTGAACACATTATGGTCGCACAGGAATATCGTGACACCACACGTACCTCGAAATGTGGATCAATTGCCGTAAACCAATCACGTATCCGGCAAGTTCACCTGATTTAACCCCTTAGACTGTTTGCTGTGAACCCCTGCATATTTATGTATGTACATATCCTGTCGACTAATGAATATTTTAATTAGCCATTTGAATGTGGGCGTTTCTCATAAAGTCTAATTATATATCTTATATATAATTATTATTGATTCATATTCTACTAATTAATACAGTAATTAAAATAAATTAAGTATGAACTACTTCATGAATTTTTTGATAACAATCATGTATGTATTTGAAAGATTACCTTTAAATATACCGAGTATAAACGAGAACAGCACCACCGCTTCTGTTTCTTTGTTCGCTGCTATAAACCAATGAAATATGTTATTTTCCAGTGATTACAGATTTCAAATCCCTGAGTGTTAAGTCTGAGCATCTAGGTGGCCATAGAATAAGGTTATGCTGCTCTGAAGTATTATGTATTGAATTCGATGAACATTTAATACGAGGGCAGCCTTTTAAGCTTTTACAAAAACTAGGAAAGAAAGATTTTTTTAGAACACACTATTTTATTGCTTTTCAACATATTCGCCTTTAAGATTTATACACTTTTGCATGCATTTAAACCAATTCTCGAAACATTTTTTCCACTCTGAAGTTGATATCTGAAAACCATGGTTTTTAAGGCTTCAACCGTTGGGGTGATGAAAATCGCTGTTCACACATTTTTTGTTTGACATTCGGGAGCACAAAGAAGTTGTTAGGCGATAAATCATGTGAATACGGGCAATATGACATTAATTCGATGTTTTTCTCCTTTAAATAATCAATTGTTTGCAAACTAATTGTTGTATACCATTCAGCGTTAACTGTTCTTCGATCCTCCAAAGGAATGGTTGCGACGTGTCCATTACAATCGAAGAAACAAGCGATCAATATATCCAAGTTTCGTCATCTGTTACGATGTTGTATATACGCATTTTGCAGTTCCTCAGTCGAATTTTTTAAGCTTTTCCTTACACTAATTAACACTAGCCCTCCTTTGAGCTTCTGTCAAATTATGCGGAGTCCATTGGGAACATCTTTTTTACAGCTAAATGTTCATGCAAAATCGAATGTACTGCAGTCTTCAACATGCCTAAGGACGCCTCTATCTCACTGTAAGTCACACGCCGATCTTCTTCAGTTATGTTGCGAACAGCATCCATGTTTGATTTTGGTCGATCTTCACGAAATTCATCACTGACGAACGCAGGACCACAACGAAATTCTGCAAACCAATTGTAAACAGTCTTTTCTGATGATGTTTCATTACCAAACATTGAACGAAGCGTTGTATGCTTTGTTGTTGAGTTAGGCCTTGGCTAAAATCGTAAAAAGCAACCAACGAAAACCTTCACGTGAAATTTCTATTTTTTCACAAAATTGCCTTTTTTAAACGCTCACTGTAAACAAACTACTCGGTCAGTTTCTAAGCTGCCACTGTATCCACAATAACAAACGGCAAATTTTAAGAAAATAGGAATGGCACATCTCAATAGCGCCATCTAGTGGTCGTTTGTAAAAACTTAAAAGGCTGCCCTCGTAAATACAAAAAGTACCACGAAATTTCGCCTCCAAACAAAACATGTGGAAAACAAAGTACTGTAGTATTTTCGATATACCCTTAAAACCAATACTTGTTTTTTAAATACTCGTAGATCCTTTGGTTAAACTCTCGGGTTCGCTCTTTAAAATTCGAACCATTAGAAAAAGTCTCTCTGTTTTAGAAAGGGGCCTATTTAGTTGTTGTATTTCAAGTTTTTTGCGAAAAAATGATTATTTAAAGATTACTTATTTTATTCATCATACGACTCTGTTTGGTGCGGTACGGCTACCTGTGTTGGTAATGCTGAAAATGAAGCGAGTTAAGGGCTGACTCCAGATCTACTTTCAGAACGCGACCTCGCACCTCCCTCCTTCACCCGCGTGCAAACCGCTGCAGTTTATATTCTTCCGAAAAATTGTGCCAACGTCAAACTGGCTCATTTATTTTATCGTGTGGTGTATATTTTTGAAATAAAAATTACCCATGCTATGTTTAAATTTCAAAATGACAAATGTGAAAAACCTAAAATGAGTATAAATAAATATTTACAGTGAATTAAAAAAATATTTGCAATTCTCGAGGCTGATTTTACAAACACAAAATAATGATAAGTTTTCCAGTTTCGGAAAACGTCAAACATTTTTTGATGTATTCTAGAACCACCTGCAGTCCAAAATAAAATTCGCTAATTCTAGCTAATTTACAAATGCGCGTGGTGCGCAGGAATGTATGATGGTACTGTATATGTTTTACGACATTTAAATGCGTACAAATCCAACAACTAGTAATCATATTATCATAAATCAAATATTGGGATACCTTGGACTTCATTGTTAAATTATCAAAAATTTCTACTATCGAGGAAGCTATTAAATTGGTTTTCAGCATTCTTAATTTAGCTACTTTCGCCACCAGTTACAGTAATTCGCAATGCTAATACAATCAGCATTGCCACCATCACATTAGGAAACGGCGTAAATAATTAATTTTCTTTGGAGTAATTTTCAATAGACTTATTGTAGCTGCTAATACGACGATTCAATTAGGCATTTCGCACTTTAGTTATCAAGCGGCCGCATCTGCTACAGTTTCGGTTGTAAGCATTCCAAGTAATTTTCGCCATAGTTTTAAATTAAAAATGTAATAGTTAAAAAAGTGTATCTGTGTATTTTACGTAGTCATATATTAATCTATGTTTTAGCAATAATAATATTCACAGTTTCAACAGGTTTTATTTAATTTTCGTGCTTTATACGTATTTTGACATGCAAAATGTCATTTTCAAAAGCATTTATTATAATTATTGTAAACATTTGTAGCTAGGGCAACAGCACACTGGATCTTGATTTCGAACTTGGTTCTGGTCTTCTATATTAAAACTGCAATTAACGGGGAATTTATAAGCTCAATTTTCTGATTCATTAAAGGTGTTCAAGTGTGTTTGTGAATTTGTAGGACATCAATTTATGTTTATCATCACAGAAGTGTAAAATTGTTGTTATATTATTTGATGTCACTGTATGACTGTGTTCTAATAAGTGTTTAGCGTAGTTGGATTTTTCTGGATTTTTGTATTTGTATGAGCGTTTGTGTTCTTTGTATCTGGTATCGACATTTCTAAATGTCTGAGCTACATATATAGGTTTACACTGTGAACAGTTTAATTTGTAGATACCTGATTTTAACAAATCGTTAGTTTTACAGATGTAAGAACTATTTAGACATAAACATAAAAATTAATTAACTAATTGGTAATTAATTATTTTTCTTTTCTCTTAATCTGTTATGGTAACAATACAGTTATTTAATATTTGTTTTAGATTGTTATTATATTTTTTGAGAGATCTCTATTTAAGGCTACATATGAAGTCGTTATAAAATTGTTAATTTGCTGTATGTAAGCATCTTTATGTAATTAAATTGTTTGTTGTGATTTTTTTAATGGACACAAGCAATAAATTATTATGTTTGTTTATTTTATAATTTAAATGAATGTCTGTTGTTACATGTCTTCTAATAAATTGGCAATTTGAAATTTTGCATAATTGAAATGTTTTCCTTTGAGAATATTTTCTGAACTTACAGCCAAAATTTTTTAATATTATTACGGCATTTTGGAATGAACAGAATTTAAATCCAAACAATAAAATAGTTACAGCAAATTTAAAATTAAATCAATTAATTAGTATTTGTTAGAAACTATGGCAGTAACTTACGTTCTAAATTAAAATTAGGTATATTTGAGAGTTAATTTATCAACTATTTAGTTAAAATAATTTTTTTTATCATTTCTTTATTAGCAATCAGTAAATAACTTATTACGTAATTTTCTATAAGCTAATTGTGTGGTTATAACTATGGCAGGAAGGGAATCCTACCCAGTGGTATTATTCTATACAGAGTTCAATGCCAATAATATATAATTTACAGTGCAAGATTATTTATCTAGTTAAATATTGTGGCCACTTTCGTTTCAATCTTTCTCTGTATCTCTGTAGTATTTACAGTATTGTTCGTTTTCAAAGGCTTTGTTTATAATATCTATCAAGCGATTGCACTGTTGAATAGTCGAATGGGCATGCCGGAAGCCAAATTGGTGGTTGGGGATATGTTCTTCGAGCAGTGAGTCTTATTGAATTCTGAGTAATATTAATTTCTCTAATACTTTGGAAATCATCGGGAGAAGACTAATTGGTCTATATGAGCTTACCTCCCTTTCAGTCTCACCTGTACGTTATGAACCACCATGTATAAATACGAATTCCAACGAAGTAAGGCTAGAGTCAATTAACAAATATTAACTTAATCCTTAATTGTATTTTAAAATGTTGTAAATAAAGAACAGTTCGTTTAAATATGTTAAATTTATACAAGATAATTTTACGGTTATCAGCGTAAACTTTTATCTTGTAGTAATTAATAAACGAATAAAAGTTTATTGCGTAACGTGTCACTCCTGATAAATTATTATCTCGTCTGCTCTTTATTTTTTATAATTGTGACACTTGTCGCTTGTTAATGGGTAATAAATTGACAAGCAATTTAAAGCAAATTGTTCGTGGTATCGCTTGCTTTACTCGCTCCAGTATTTCTGGTGTTATTTCTAATACTGCCGTGTTAATTCGATTTCTAACTTGGTCAGCGTTTGGGTGAGGCGTAGTTTAAACTTTTTCTTTAATAAAGCACCAAACGAAAAAGTCTAAAGGATTGAGATCGGGTGATCTCGCGGGCCATAAAATGGGACCGCCGCGAGCAACTATCTCTTTAAGAACTGTTTCTCTAACCACTCTCTTACATTACATACAAAATGAGCAGGAGCTTCATCATGTATGTATATATTATTAGGTAGTATATACAATGGAATCTAATCAATAACTTGTTCCAAAACATTGAGGTATTTAACGTCATTAAGACGATTTGGTAGGTAAACTAGCCCAACGACCCCGTGGTTTATTATGCCCAGCCATAGATTAGCAGAAAACCTTCTTTGGTGACCACTTTAATGAAGTTCGTGTGGGGTTTCCTCAGCCCAATCCCTGGTAAACATTCACTCATCGCTCCAAAGAATACGTAGTAAGAAGTCACCATTATCACGAATTCTATTTAAAATCGTGTTGCAAAAAATTAATCGGGGTATATTATCATTTTCATAGAGCGGCTGAACTTTGCAGACATGATATCGATAAAGAAGGTTTTTTCGTAGATGTTGCAGCTAACTGCCGGGTACTCACGGAAGGATCTTCGTTTTGTGTCTCAAATTTGCTCTTCCAGTTGTATTGTGAGCCTTTGCTTTGGTCAAGCAGTGTTCGCACTTCTTATGACAAACGAACCAGTTTCACGACACATTGGTCCAGCCTTCGAAATACATTTCCTCTAGGATGCTTCCGGTTTGGAAAATATGCCCGGTGTTCTTGTAAAACTATGTTAGCATTTCCATTACATAAGCGGTATACCATGTACATATTAGCATACTCACTAAACGTAAACTTCATTATAAGTGCCCGAAATAAGATAACGAAAAGCACAGAAACGCAAGAATTAATAAATGCTATACAAATAATCAGAAATAACACAAAATTAGATCAAGCACTACAAAACTACTTATTGTTTTACATTGTTGCAAAATGTATTTTTTATTAAAATAAGTTAATAGACAAATGTATACGCAAACTGTTAAGACCGAAAGACCACATCTCCAGAAAAATAATATTCACAATTCTCCTTTTGTCTAAATTGCAGCTTTTGCTATCAACCGATATGGATTAATAAAGTATATTAACAGACCGGATGTTCCAAGCGGAGGTAGTGGGAATAATGCATGGTGCAAATGCAATTCTTGAACGACAGATAAAGAACCAAGGTATAGGTATCTACAGTGACTACAGAGCCGCTTTGCTAGCCCTGGGTAGTTGCAAAATTACCTCAGGAGTGGTACTGCAGTGCCGTGAAGCTCTCGACGATATCTCAAAAGATAATGTCATTTCTTTTATATGGCTGAAAGGACATGACGGACTCTACGGCAATGAGGCGGCTGATGAGATTGCGAGACTGGCCTCCGAACAACCTCTTTGCAGATCAGAACCCGTTATTCCTATATCCCTGAGGACATTCAACTTTATGCTACACCCACAAACCCTAAAAAAACTTCACATGAAGATGGGTAAACACTGAAAGTTGTGCTCCTGCAAGGACTGCTATTTGTGCACCCTCGCCAAAGACAGCCAAATATTGTGTGCCACCGAAAGAACTGCTTATCTGGACACTGCACTCTAATTAAAACATGCACAGGATGAGAATGGCGGACAACCCAAACTGTCGAGGATAGAACAGAGTTAACGAGACGGCAGAACACGTCCTGTATCACTACCCAGCTCTCGCAACAATCAGAGGATCCATGTTGAGCGACTTTTGGCCAGATATGGTCGAAATCAGCAACACCTCAGTTGCGGATGTCTTCAAGTACATCCAAAGGATTGGATGGCTTGTGTGATGCCCAAATTGGGGAGTTGTTGAGGAGGCAGCACAATGGACCCACCTTTGTGGCCTAAGTGCACGTAGGGTAACTCACCCTCCCAAAATCTACAATGAATGAATGAACAGACCGGACGTCCAAACTTTGGAGACCTCTTGCAGGCTCAGAAAGCGTGATACAACATTTTAGTATTTTGATATGACTTAGGATTTTAGGAAGAACATCGCCACATGTAGCTTTTTCGTTAATTTATAAACACCCTGTATTTTGTATGAATAATTTTTTTTCAGGAAAATGTTGTGTATACACAAGGAACACATTTTGATTTACCCACATGCCTACTCATTTAAGACATGCTTCGTATAACGAATTCCTTGATATAACACACATTTATAAGGCAAATATTTGAATTTACACAGATCACTGTATTTATCGTTTATAGCAATCGCTCGTCTAGGAAACAATGGGCAAAAATGTATACATTTTTAACATTTCTAGCTTGCGTTAGTCAGAAAATGTTCGCCCATATGAAAATTTCAGCTGCAAATTGATTCTACTAAGGATTGCCATTTAATGAAAGTACTATTTTTCGAAATTTCCAGTTCCAATTCTTCTGTGCGCGTATTTAATACTAAATGCCAGATTTTACTAATGCACTTTAGATAATCCTTGAATTTCTGACACTATTTTAAAACTGAAACTCTATTTTAGCAGTGACGAAATAGTTCAGGCTGTAAGATAATTTACGCCTAATCTTAATAATTTAACAACAAAGGAAGAAACATCAAACGAACAGCGACTACGATACCATAGTTAATATTTTTTAAAGTAGATAATATTTTAAGACGTTTTTGAAGTGCGAACATATGTGATAATTACACCGTATTTTAAGTTTTAGTATATTTGCGAATCGGAAGATCTCGTTATATGCTAGTTAGACTCTAGTTATTTACAGCAATTAATGTATTTCCAGAAATTGCTGGTCGATATAGCTATAATCATTTTGAAAAGCCCTACAATGTACGGAGCTTTGAAAGCTACGTAATTTTGCCCCAGTGTGATGGGTAAACTGTTATTTTTCCGTATAATTTTCGATTTCTATTTTAAATAGAAATGTTTTATTAATTTCATGCTTTTCGCGAACCACCCTCCGTAGATCCCTACGCTGGATCTAGATGATAATGTGGAGCATCTCCATGACAATGACACTTGCTCATCCTCGAATTGCATACTCACTTTGATATGCAAATAGCAGCTTTGAACTGAAACGTTGGCATCGCAACGCCCGCGGACAGTCGAACAATGTGCATGAGAATCAAAAACGTGTGCCCGATGGTAAACAAATTCAAATTATTCAGTGTTTTGCAAAATTTCAATTCCTGTTTTGTTAGAGAACAATTCTGCAAGTTTAGAGCCCTGGAATTAAAAACCGTTTCTCCAGCGATGGCCTTTTGAAGTCGTATTTTTTCAGCAGCGCAAGATACAAAGTAGAAATTTAAAAAAATGTAATAAAACGAAGCCGTAAGCTACCGATTGTTGCTAAAAGTGTCCATCAGGTTTAAATCGTCCATAAAGCGATCAATCGGCCATAAAAACGAGCCTGCAATGTTGTTTCACGTGGCGTTTGGGGGTTGCTCATTCCATTTAGCATTCTATTCACCCATTGTCATGTTCCCACAACCTCGTATAATACAACCTGTGCTTAAAGCTTATAGTTTTTAACGTTACGGTTTGAAAAAAGCTATACGGTAGGTTTATACAATAGCAAATTCCCGAATTTTAGTCAAGGAACTGGAAACCAATTCTGGAAATAAAAGGTCCAACAAGCAACGTGAACCGATGTTAGCTAATTTCTCAGAATTGTAACTAATTAAAGTATTATTAATAATAAAGAAATATTCTCGTGTGTCTTCTGACTGAATTCTTTAATCCACGTAGTTTAAGAAAGGAATCTATTTTTATCTAGCCACTAAATTATTACGCACGTGGTGTGAAAAGGTTCTCTTGCTCAAGCAATTTAGGGCCACATAAATATGTGAATGATCCAAAAATTGTTTAGTTTAGAGCAATGTCGGTTATTTATAACTCAATAATTAAGGTAAATGAGGTTTATGGCGGCCCATTAGATTTTATCAGAACCCCCAAATTGCCTGATGAAGTTGCTATGTAGTACCATTGACTTTAAATTAATTAGATTATTAGATGGGGTACAGCTTCCTGATGGTATTTAATTGTAATTTATTAAATTATAATTTATGCCATCTCATACAGAACTGTTCCGTATAGAAGGTACAACTAAAAGGTTTGAAAAATATATAGTTCTTGGCCCATGGAAGAATCCAACCCACGACCTTCGCGTTATTAGCACGACGCTCTAACCAACTGAGCTAATGGGCCTGGTATGTACCTTATGAATTTACTTAACTCTGCTAATCTATTTAATATAAAGTCGACGGTAATTTATAACCACTGCAGTCAACCAAACTATTAAGTTTTGTGTAATTTTATAGTGTGTTTAATTTGATGATGTTCAAAATTCATATACTTCGATTAAAATAACCTGTAAGCTAGTTTATTGTAGGCTGTTTCTGCTACGTAATATAAAAATGAAGTTTATGTATCAATGGGCCTGCTAATTGCCTCAGTGAACGAAACGGTGTAAATTGTATACGGTTTGAAATGTCTTTACTGAGAGGACAACAAAGGGCCTCCTTTCCATTTACATTAAAAATAATTAATTATTTAAAAAAAACTGGCCCATGGGGGGATCGAACCCACGACCTTCGCGTTATTAGCACGACGCTCTAACCAACTGAGCTAATGGGCCTCATAAGCACCTTATGAATTCAATCAACTCTGGCAATCTACTAAATATGAAGTCAACGGTGATCTATAACCACTTGTAGACAACCAAACTATTAAGTTTTGTTTGATTTTACAGGATGTCTGATTTGATAGAAGTTTAAAATCATATACCTAGTTGAAATCAATCAGTACATTCGTTTATTGTAAGCTACTTCTCATACGTAATATAAAAAACATGTATGCGAATTGGCTTCATAATCTTTCTTCTGAACTAAACAGTTTAAATTGTGTACGGCTTGAAAATGTCTTTTCTGAGAGGGCGAACACTAAGGGGCCTGATCCTTAAAACAATAATCTATGAAAGAATCGAATAAATATAGAGCAGTTTATAAAAATTTCCATACGGTGGATCAACCTACAGCCATATTCAGCCTTTCCATTTATTAAAATCAGTTAATTATAGAGTATTTTTCGCATATAATATTAAGAAAAAAGATTTGACCCATGGAGGGATCCAACCCACGACCTTCACGATACTAGCAAGACTGTAACTAACTGAGCTAATGGGTCTGATAAGTACCTTACGGATTCAGTCAACTCTGCCAATCTATTTAATGATGTTGAAACCAACTAGTACATTGGTTTATTGTAGGCTACTTATACAGGGTGTCTCAGAAAGAATGGGCCAGCGTTTAGTCATAGATTCTTTGGGTAAAAATAAACCGATTAAACCTAATATACCTTAGGCAGAAAGTCCTTCCTTAAGAAGTTATAGGGCCTTAAATTTCAATTTTTTATTTTTTCTTTTTATTGTAATTTCCACAAATCTAAAGATATTTCTTTCAAATTTGGTACACATACTTATCATTATGTAGTATAGTCGCAGAATTATTTTCAATAACCAGACTTGACCGTAAGAGGCACTTAACCTATCACTGAAATCTTATATTAGCTCTAACTTTGTTATTAGTAGAACATTTTAAAATTTTATGTTATTTTCTGAAAGAGAATTAAAAAGTACAAAAATAAAGTACTCTTAGTTCATACGCGCAAAGGCAACTGTTTGCCTTAAAATGCTTGTCCCAAGTTTTGGGTTGTCGTTACGACATGCAAGTATCAGGTAGCCATGATCGCAAAAACAATGGGTAGTACTTGTGACCTACAGTAAAGAACAATGCTAAGTCAATTAAATATTTTGGGGTTATAGAAATTGTATTTTTAATTTCTGTAATATAGTGTTTAAAGAACCTTGTCAAGCTGAGAGTTACTAGCGAAAAATAACGTTAAAAGAATATTGTGCGGGAACGAACAGGTACTTGTACTTGACGTTTTAATAAGTGCCTGGATAATCTGGGCTTTCGATATTTAAAAAATACTGTTCCATAGGACATTCAACATTAAATATTTGAGTGAACAGAGTTGATAACTCTATTCGAATTAAACTATGTAGTTACAGTTAGGGGTTGTTGCTAAATAGTGGTAAAACGAACGGCAGAGTTATATAGGGCTTAAACGCCTCCTGTTATTCATTACAATTCCTTCTTTTTTGTTGTTCAGTACATTAAAGGATGCTTGGAAAACCGCGTCCTCGATCTCGCTCTTTCAATTCAATCAATCAATCAATCAACTTTATTAAGTACCCATTTTCAAATAAAACTTATTCCGATAAAAAAGTTGGCTGCTCTGTTGGGTCCAATATAACATGCAAAAAAATCCTGAGAGAAGATCAACCCACAACTGTAATGCACATAGGGACTTCTGCATTTACGTTGGATAATTGAGAGTTATGTATTTTGCTGCTGTGTAGTATATAAAAAAGTGGCCCATGGGGGGATCGAACCCACGACCTTCGCGTTATTAGCACGACGCTCTAACCAACTGAGCTAATGGGCCTGATGACCTTCAACTTAGACAGTATTAAAGTTGCAAAAGTTCTGTAATAGAACGAATCAAAACATTCTCGCATCGGGAGGATCGATCTATTATTCGAAAGTGATTGTTTTCTATTTGCCTCAAAGTGCCGAGTTATAGGGGTACTTCAGAAATGAAGATTGCAATGACATATTTTTTGAAGTCGCCAGAAACATAATGAACTGATAGGGTCTTCGATTCGTATTGAATAAACGAAAATTATATACCAATTTACAAATGTAATATTTAAAAACATCTTTTAAATGAAACAACAACCTTGTCTGATAAAAACATCTTGCCAATCTAATGCATAATCTTCGTTTAAGTTCAACGATCTGAGTGAGTGATGATCCTTTAACTCTACGTTTGAAGTTGCAAATTGCTTCTGCAGTATAAGTTTTAAAGAGAATACCCCTATTGCGAGGACTACTCACTGAATAACCCTAAACAACCTAACTGGGGAGTTTTCATTGGTCCCCTATAGGCCTATAACTAACTTACTTGCAACATGTCACATTAAAATAATAATCTATGAGATGATTTTAAAAGAGCTTTCTTAGGAAGATCAACCTGTAACCTAATACCTCTAGGAATTTTCCATTTACACTAAACAATAGTAGGTTATGGATTACTTCTGATATGAAAATATTTTAAAAAAAAGCTGGCCCATGGGGGGATCGAACCCACGACCTTCGCGTTATTAGCACGACGCTCTAACCAACTGAGCTAATGGGCCTGATGAGCTTCGGCTGAATAGTATCGAAGTTAAAGTACCTCCTTTTTGTTATTAGTAAAAGGTATTATAATTATCATCTTAGGTATTTTCTTAGGTATTATTCCTAGTTACTATCCTAGGTATTATATTGCTTATACTCGTAGGTATTATTTTACACATACTACTAAATATAATGCTGGGTATTATTCTAGGTGTTATTATAGACATTATCCTAAGTATAGTCTTAGGTAGTATCCTAGTATTATTATAAGCATCATCGTAACTATAATCCTAAGTATTATTCTAGGTATTATCCTTGGTAGTATACAAGGTATTATCCTAAGTATTACCCTAGTATTATTCTAGTATTATTATAAGCATTATTCTAGATATAATCCTAAGCATTATCCCGGGTATTATCCTAGGTATTTTCCCAAGTATTATCCTAACGGGCTTGCTTAGGGGAATTCTATTTACCTTGAATAACCGGTTTGTATCGTACTTTCAAAACTTAAATATTACTTGTTTAAGAAAATATGTACAACGACTTTCGCGTTATGAAAACGAAGGTCTAAACGATGAAGCAAATGGGCTTGATGATATTTCCTATGAACTTAACCCTAACGGACTTGATTGGGGTCGTTCCATTTTCATCATTTACCTTTACCAGAAAGGTATAGATTGCATGTGAGAGTAAAACAATAATCTTTGAAATAAACGAATAAACATACAACATTTTAAGGATGTTCCAAAATAATCAAGATTTATAGGTTATTTATGGTATGAGAAAAAAATTACCTTAGTGGTATGACTTGGACGCTCTAAAAAATTGCGCAAATGGGCTTGATGACTTTCGGTTTTGTTCTGTGAGGCTAAAGTGCAAATCTGTTCTTAAAAAATCCGGTCGTGACTCACTCTTAACTATAATAAGTGGACGCGACTGCCTCCCTGGACTTTCCCATACTGGAAACTGTTCATATCATCTTTATTCAACAGTAGAGATATTTTCCTCAAAACGGTTGTTCAAGTGCTATCCTAAAACCTTGCCTCGTAACGAATAGACTTACAAGGCTTGTAAGAAGTCCCGCCAAATATCTGCGGTGCCCCTTAATTT
>JABXWE010017558.1:0-27912 GCA_014611495.1 Limonius californicus
TATAATTTATCCGCGGCTTGTTGTCCCAATGCAAATGCAAATTGTTCCTGTGACATTTTGACATGCTTTTGCTGAAGCTTAAACGCCCGCATGCTGGGAAATTTAATAATTTCCCAGGATAACGACACGTACTGCTGCATGACTAATTTCCTGAAGAGAACTTTAAAAGAAAGACCTAGCAAGCAAGGCCATTTAGTTTTTAAATGTAATCAATTAAACTCTGTCTGAGCGCCATCTGTTGTTGTGTGATTGAATTTCATTTCGGTTAATAGATTTCCAAACAGAAACCTCTTATTATTTAATTTCTGTTTCGGTTGATCAATTTTAACTTCAACATCATTGTGGCTTTATTTCTGTTTAATTAGATTTTATATATTTATTTTTTTCTTGTTTCTTGCCTACCTTCTATGGCAGCTTAATGGAAAATTTTAATTACTATGTTATAAAGTGATTTGTGGTCTCGTCGACGCCTCTGTACAGAAATAAACGGCGTCTGTCGCCTTCCCGGGCTTATAATTTATCGATTGTTTACAGCTATCGAGGTGTTAAAAACAGTCTTTTAGGTTCACTCTACCGTAACGATGCATTGACGCATTGTCGGATATTCATAAAGGCCACGTAAAGCAACACGGACAATGTTGACATGAACGTGAAAGTCATCCAGGCGAAAGGAAAATTGCAATCTTGCATGTTATTTCCAAAGAAAATAGATTTATAGATAAAATTTCGATTTTATTTGCTGGACAACAAATCTAAAGTAAATCTTTTGAGGTAACTAAGCGACTTTTTGGTTTCTAACCATGTCTGTTTGCTCTAACACATAATATAGGCATTTCAATAACACCATACGTTTTGATAAACAATTTGTTTCTTAGGGAAATTCTAACGGAGTGAAACCCAGTACATATTCTGGCGTAACTATTGGTTTTTTATTTTTTGCGGTTAATCCATGAATATTCATTGATATTTGAATTATCTCTAAAACGGCGTTCAAAAAATTTGAAAATTATGTATTTTTAATGAAGGCTCAGCATTTTCTTAGTTTAATGTGTAGGAAGGGCCTTTTCTAGTCGGGCTGTGGTAATTTTTACAAACTAACAATAATAATTAACTCGAAACTCACCGATACGGTTTCAAAATCGTTTATGTGCACTCATCAAGGCTAAATTCTCGAGAGCTCGGGATCTAGCAGGTCCAGCGGTACACGGTGTACTCATAAAGTAAACACACAAACAGTCACAACCCCATTTCAGCACAAACCAGCAAAGCATGGAACACCCAAGCAACAATCCATTACTACATTGGCATTGCAGTTTCCACATTTCTACTTACAGGGGGTCGGGTGTCCCCTCATAGAGTCCCACACAGCATCTAGTAGTTCAGCTTTGACATCGCGAGCGGACCGTCTCTGGTAATACTCGTTCGGGATGGAGCCACCATGACAGGGCCGTCTTAAGTAGATCTTGTTTGATGTATCTAACCTGCAACGGGTATGTTACCACCAGGCAATGGGTCTAGCCATCTTACTGTGACCTCTGCCGCACATACACCACAGGAGTGCATGAGAGGCCCTTCACAGGCCACTCTGAAAAGTGCAAAGCAAAGATCACTGGCTGCCACGGTCAACCAGGCCGAGGTCAAGTCGAATGATCACGGAAGCGCGGGTACACAACCCCCAGGAACCTTAGTTAGCTCGCAAGCTCGGAAGCATAATAACACCGGGCTTAATCATAATAACACAGTAATTACAGTTACTAACAATAGTACACTATCAAAAGCATTACCTACAGCGTTTCATACAGCAACCTCCACAGCACCTCCAAGTGCTCTCATCTGCACCATCTTACAGATAGCAACACCATAAATAAACAGCATTTGCTTGAGTTCTAAAATTATTCAACACACTTCGATATTAACTCATGCCGACACGAGAACATTTCTTTACAAGTCCGAGAACACATACTTACCGCCACTTCTTACTGACTTTTCTAATTTTCAGTGTCCCTAAAACCACCGTTCGGCGATTCTTGAAAAGGCATAATTATTAGACAATGGGGCTAGTTACAACATATAGAAAACAGCTTTATTGACGTGCATATAAAAATGTAAAAGAATTCATATAGTGGCTTTACTGTTGAGTTGAGCCTCTTAACACAACTACAGGCCAATTCAGTATTATAATCATACACAGTCTTTGATACAAGGCATTTGGGTAATTCTTCTTCTGCTTCCTCGGTGGGTAGGCCAATGGCCTGTTAATTATCATCTACGAGGAGTAAATTCTGTGCGTCGTCTAAGCCTAACCCGCCGAATAGAGAAGAGAAATGTAACTACATGGTTCAGATTGGCAAAGATCGTCATATGATAACCGGGACCAACGGCTTTGCGTGCTCTCCGAAGCACGACCGGTTGCAAAAGACACTAAGCTCTATTTATTGAGCATTGAGTTAGAACGTAAAGAAACGCTTGATAGGGGCGTTGAATTACCGGATGTGTATTTACGTAATATTCCTTGCGTTTCTAAATTAACGTTCGCACCGTCAGAATTCTTTTTTAGAAGAAAAGAACCATTTTTTTAAGTAAAGGTGTTTTATAGACTTGGAGACATCTGCACTACAAATATTGACGTAAAATCAATCCGCTGTTAAGTAGTCCAATGCGTGGTTGTCAAATAGGTGCATCATGTAAAATCCTGCAATCCATTAAGTAGTCAGACACAAATAAATACATAATAGTAAAAGCATTAAAAGAATAATAACAATTATCTGCTGTGTTTAACTAATGGCAAACTATTTACCGTTTAGTCAGAAGTCATTTTCCTTTAACGAGTCTTTTAATGGCATTCTTGTCATAATACGCCTATTATTTACGTAATGTGAAAATATTTAGAAATAGACATTTGCATACCTAATATTATTTTCTAACTCCGGGATATTTTGGATAAGACAAAGTTTTAGTATCCCGAAACTCCTTTAAAATCCTTTTTATTGTTGCAACACTAACACCCACTGTTTTGGCAACAAATTGTACAATGTCAGTCAGTAAAATCTCAGGATTTTCTTCTAACGTCGAATGATACAATTTTACTATTAATTGTTTTTCATGCCCCTACGATTACACGTTTCTGGAACATTTCTGGCTCCATTTTAGGAAAATAAGCACCAGGCACTATACAAACGCTCCGAAAACTGATAAGCACTGCTCAAAAAGCACACAAACTTAACCCGGTAATTACGAGTGCAAAGTAAAGGTTCTGAGCGTCAATTACTCCTTAAGTAATGAGGCATTAGCGTTATCTAGCGTAGACCAATCACAGCGCGCGCTCGGGTGAGCCAAACACGTGCGTTTGTTGACGTTTTAGCTCAGTGCTCAACAAATAGAGTTTATATTGTTCCACTCCACCAATCCGAGTACTGACCAGCACGGTTTTTTCCTGTACTACGAATATCGTTTGACCGGCGTCTACAGTGCTCCACTAGACAACCTATATATGCAAGTGTAAATGAATTAGGTCCTAGAAAAATTACACTTGGGAATTTTGAACCCAGATCTTTCGATCGCTAGTAAAACCCAAATGGTTGATCACCTTGACTTGACAAATACCAAGTGTTACAAGGAAAATATAATAATAATTTTACATACGGATCGATTAGAACGGTGATTAGTCGTTGCTATAACAATAGTCAAGTGAATCAACTTTTTGTATTATAAATGGCGTTTCGAATCGTAAGTTTAATTATTATTACAATAATAAATTTACAATTCAAAAGTTTAATACCAATTTTAGGAGTTTTAGTGGGCTACTATTTTGACCATTAAAATTTTACTCGTTTTAGAAAATTAAAAAGAAACTTGTGATACATAGTTTCTGTATTAGAAAGTTTCCATACACTATGATGAAATATATTACCCTTGTTGTTAATATTTACCTTCTACTTTATAAGAAGTTTCAAATTGCACTTTAATTGTTACAGCACGCCTATATTCCTTCCGTTAGCATTATATTTTCTTTATAATACATATTCCCTTGGACACATCAAACTTCAAGATTCACACCTTTGCAGCAACAAATCTCCAAACCCATCATTAATATTAATAACGATATTGATTTTCATTATATCATTGTTGACATCATTCAACAACACTAAGGAAACGTAAAACTGCACTAACCTACATCATCTTAAAAATTAACGTCATAAACGGCGATGTATGTGGGTTCTGATCGATTAGGTATACAAGGTACAACAATCTACCAATCATTTCAAATTTACTTCTTTACACAACATTATAAGAAAATGTTTTGTAATAAACTCACACAAAAATATTTTCAGGTTTCCGCACTACAAATAATAGTAGGCTGTATCCTCCTGGGAGCCATAGTCCTAGTGGTAGGTTTGGTACAACTAACGCCGAACGCAGCAGACGCCGACCACCGTTATATTTTCCTGGGCGTCGGATCACTTTTGTTATTCCTAGGATTACTAATGACTGCAGTGAGATGCTGTTGCATGCACTGCGCCGACAATAGGAACACAGAAGAAGACCCACCTCCGCCACTTGACGCTGTCAACAGCATAGACGTGCTCGTGCAGAGAAGAGACACACAGGTAGGTGGCATTAGAACACCGCGAAATCCCCAACAGTGACATATCACTGTTATATAACATACCGGGGATGTCGCAAAAAATCAGCCGTACTTTATAATGAACCATATTTACAATTTCTTCTAAACAAATTGGTACTGAAACTAATTTTCAATTATTCCAAATTTCGTTGAATCCAATTTATTTTGATACAGTTTTGTCGGCTCTAAATCTTATTGAACCTAATTCTTACCAGATTCAATTTTTGTTGATACAAATATATGTTGAATTCAATTACTACTGAATGTAAATTAACTAAAAAAGTGTTTAGTGTTCGGAAGATACGGTGTCATTAAGCGATTGGCAACTGGAGTAATTCGTATTAGACCTAAGTGACCCTTGGTGCAATTCGTGTGCAGAAAGGTATTAATCAACGGTATTAGCGAGTTTGGTGCAAAATCTATTAATTCGCACTTTTGAAATTTAATTTCTACTAACTTAGTGACGAATGAATTAACAGACACATTAATTACTAAACCCTTAGAATAGCTCGATTTAGAGACACTAGATTTTAGTTTAGTCTTAGCAGCATCTTTACTAGCCACTTTTTTTTCTGTTTCTTAGCATAGATCTGTTTGCTAGCCGCTGTTTATTTTGATTTTGCTTAGTAGCTTTTAGTTGATTTTGTTTGTAACTATTTCTTCTTCTTCTTTTCTAGGTCAGAGGAATAGGCTACATTTTATTATATACGGACTGCATAGATAAGCCAAGATATTTCAATTAACGTTTTACGATACTAGTTTTTATTCTAAACTTAAATAACGAGTCCAAAATGAAAGTAAATTAGAACATATCAAATTTGTACAATATTTAAAACTCGAGATATTTTTTGGAAATTGTTTTTAGGAAAACTCATTGTTACGTATAAGTAGGCATGTCTTCCTGCTTCTATTATAATCTTTCAATTTTGTATCACTGATTTTACAGTTATATACAATTGTTATATTACTATATGATACTTTATAAAGATAACTGCAATTTTTTATATCGATTTTTGTATTCGTATTTATATTTACCTACATGTAAATTAATTTTGCTATTGTGGACCAATTTTTAATAAAAATCTCTGCTTTACTCTCTTATTTTATTTCACATTTTTCTCCACCTTTAATCTCATCTTCAGTTTAAACAGAATTTAGCTTAGATTAGGCTAGATATTAAAATAGATATAACGATTAATATCCCGACCTCTCGGAGCGAACTCATTACCGCTACTTGCGTTCAGCCCAACCCGGAGGCACATTTACAATACCTAATTGCAGTTAACTACTGTTAATTGTCGTTTCAGGTCACATCGCCCTCAGAATTAGACGCTCTGATTAACCAGCAAGGACAGGACACTGAGTGCAAAGAAAGCAGCAACGAGGACACGTAGGTCGTAGATTAATCAACTAGACGATTATGAGTACTCATAATACAAACGCTTAATAGCCTAACGCACGACGTAAGTCTGAGAAATTAATTGTATTTCCTGCCCGGAAATTAACACCGCGAGATATAGCTAAAAACACCTTTCTTGCCATAAGTTACAGAACTAAAACAAACAGATGGTAAGTACAGAAACCGTGACAGGAAATTTGATTAAGTCATAGAAGTACACACTTAATAGAATTCAATCTCATTTTATTATATGAGTCAAAATCAAAAAAAAATCTTCCTAGAAATACTTCCATTTTCTTCCGCCTGTTTTCTGAACAAAGTCTACGGTAAAAGAGAAGACTTAAACGGGCAGCTTAGATGAGACTTACGTCGTTTAAAAAGTTGTTGCTTCGCAATGTGAAGGAAATCACCAAGATGACGTGACTGCAATGACGATCTGTTGAAAATTATACGAGTTTAAATAATTGTAAAAAAATATTTAGAACCCTACCATTTTCATCACTGTGGAACCAGAAATTTCAAAGATTTTAATGTATTTAAGAACGATCTGTGCCTTCAAGTTTACATTTTATTCTTTAACTGGTGTTTTAAAATTGTAAACCATGATATTTTCATTTCATAACTATTATGAAATGATTAGCCCGCAGTGTTGGGTAAGTTACTCTAAGAAAGTAACTAAGTAAGTTAATCAGTTACTCGGCAAAAAAGTAACTAAGTAAGTTACTAAGTTACAGAATTATAAAAGTAACTTGAATAAGTTACTAAGTTACCATAAAGTAACTCGTTATTTTTTAAGTTACATATTTTTATGAGACGCTACGAATGTACATGCAATTACTACCAACTTAATATCAACAGAAACACACATTTATAAACAATTTTTTATTAGCAAATATTCTGTACGTGGGGGAAGGAACAGGCTTAGAGCTTAGAGGCGCTGGTTCAACGATGTTTTTGGGATTTTCCAAGGATTCTATTTTATTTTTCGTTATTATTGAAATATAGAAACGGTGAATGTATTTAGCTTGAATTAGACACCCCCAACCTGCGCACAGGCGTTAGGAATGTACTTCTCAGTAATCCGCATACCTGCTCAGAGAGCTTCTAGTTGTTAAAGGTTAAAGATTACTGGCAAAAGCTGTCACCCCTCAAATAGGATCCGTCAAATATTATTTATTATCGACTAAGTACCAGAAGGTATTCCTGTGTTCGGTGTTAGCATTTGCATACTAAAGCATTCGAAATTTAAACAAATTCTTCAGCTTCAGGTATAATTTCTTAAATACTACGCATTAAAAACAGAACATTTTAAAATATTTTACATTTGTAGCATGAAAATGTAACTTGTCATATTCAGTTACTTAAGTTACTAAATAATTGTAACGTGTTATAGTTACAATTACTGAAAACACAAAAGTAATTAAGTTACTATTAAGTTACTGAAAAGTAACTAGTTACTAGTAACGAGTTACTTTTACTTAGTTACTACCCAACACTGTGATTAGCATAGCAATCAAAATTAAAATAACACTAAGATGCTTCAATGATTCAAAATTAAAGTAAAATATATCTTAAGAAATTTAAAATGTGGCTAAATGAATCCTTAATTCATGCTGATACACGGTGTGTCAAAATTTAATATATTATATATTAAAGGAAGTCTGCCAACCTCTGGGTAGTATAAAAATCAATACTGATTCATCCTGTACAACCTAAATGTGAATCTACAGAATTATACAGGGCATAGTTGGAGGCCTTGCTTTAGCAGCAGTTGGGACCAATGTTGTGATTGTTTCCTGTCACAAACTACCAGCTGTATTTTTAGAAAGCTGTTTCTGAACGCTATGAAAGTTGTTGACAGGAGTTTAAACAACATAAAGAAGTTGCTTCTAATTTAGATAAACTTTTGTATGATATTTGTATTTTTATTGTCTACGCTTCAATTATAGCTACTTTAAAATGTTAGAACTTCGGTACTGAAATCCGTGTTTCTAAATGCCAAAACCGTTTAATAAAAATTAAAGATAAGCTACAACTTGCTGATATTTCCTTAGTTTTCTCAATTTTCTCTTCTATAAATGCAGGTCCCCTCTACCTTGGTTAGAACCGAGCAAAAAGGAACATACGAAATTGAACAACCTTCGTAGGACCATGTCCACTCACCTTTGACGATGCATTCAAATAAGAGATTCAATAAAAACCACAAACTTTACCCCATTTTACCATTCTTTTCTCTCTCAAAATTATTTCAAGAAACTTTAATTGTTTAAGCGTGTTGAATAGCATTAGCGTAAATCTTCAACATTAGATCGACTGATATTAATTAACAGCAAAGCTGATCAATAATAAAAACTTAATTGGGAAGCCCATGAATGGTAACCAAAAGCAGAGTTAATATTTCAATTTTTAATTCAACTTGCGATTTCCAAAAAAATCATGAAAGAGATTTCCCAAAAATCACTCGTTTGGGCTTTTAGTATCAAAAATACGTATTTTTATACTAATATTTGTAGCCAAACTGCTTACACAATTTTCTAATCAATTTTATTGATTTACATGTAAAAAACTATTTTAATGCCAGGAGATATACAAAAATTTGGAAGCAAATAATAGATGTTTATATTAAAATAGGAATTATAAGACCGTAATTTAGTACTAGGTCGAAATTTTAACTGTAAAGCCAGAACAAATGATTGTAGCTTCATTATTAACCCATAATTTTTATTTCCATTGTGCAATTTCACGTTTGAAATAAAGAAAAATGTACTTTAGAGTGGAAATCTGAATACTGAACTGTTCATTTCAATGCACCCATTTAGAATTTAAACTTTCAATCGTTAATCTCAATGTTTATTTTTCGTTTTAGTAGAAATTGAGAATTGAAGCCATAGGTACTTTTAAAATGAATCTTGAAATGTCGATGTCAAAAGAATTTGGAGTTCTACAATATAATCTAAATACCAACTTTAACGTTGACATTTCGACATAAAAGGCTGTGCTTGGAAGTGAATTAGAAATTTTAGAATTCGAAAATGACTTGTAAAATGTCGAAATACGTATTATTTTTAAAATATAAATATGAATTTCAAGAAAGTAAGGCAAGAAACAGTTTATAACGTGGAAGTTTGGCGGAAATAGCCCATACTTCAGTGCATTAAAAAAAATTCTTGCATTTCTAAATATCAAATTTAACGTCTAAGTTTTAATACCAACATAATGTTATATTAGCAGCTTGGGGTGTTTACATCAGAAATATTAATTAGTAAGTGTCGATTGCAATCTTATTTTAAGTCGAAAATAGAAACTACAGTCGATTCAAATCACGAAATTTCGTGTTTACTCTGGCAAATTTGGGGGAGAATGAAAAAATTTAAAATTGATTGTTGCGATTTCAAATTGAGGACCCAATTTCAAGCTCGAAGAACATAATTAGAAGCGTCTCAATTAAGTCAGAGGTTTCAGTTTAAAACCAAAATTTTAGTTTTGAATTAAACAATTTAAATTCATGAACTGAATTGTTAGTCAGAATTTCTAACTTGCATTGAAACCTGAAGCTGGAAACGCGATTATTTTGTCAATATTTTAAGTCTTCATGGTAACGCACAAGATAAACATTAAAATTCTGATAACCTTAGCTCAGAACTGAATATGTAGTTGGTTATTTAAATTTCATTTACAAAATTAAATGGTCTGTACTCGAATGGGAGCCCCAAGGCTGTGTCAACACGGCGCTTCCTGCTAGCGGCGGGCACGTTACAGTCGGTACCCGCTGTCATTCTAACACCATGATAGTCGTTATAGAGGTTCGAAGTTCCCTTCAGTATAAATGGTACGCGTGAAAGACGAATGAAAGTGAAAAAAGGTTTAGCATACGTTGTGAGAGCGTAGTGATTGGAAGATCAACAAGCCCTTATGCTTATAGAATAAAACAAAATCCCCGCGAGAAAAGAACTCGAAAGGTACAAGGGATTAGGTAAACAAAGAAAAAAACAATAAGGTACGAAAAACATGGCTTTTAATTCCAAATATATTACAATATTACTAAAATATGTGAAGGAAATCTAGACCATGCGGTTTATCCTTTGCCTTTCAAATATCATGCTGTATATTACGCATTTGTCATTTAAAAAGCTGTATGAGAATGGATCTTCCAAAAGGTTTCACAACTGTTAAAGTTCACAATCAATGGAATAAAATGTGTGAGCACGTCGGTTAATAACAATAAAATTTGATTATCCAAAGGATTTACATTTAAATACCAAGTGCTTCATATATTTTACGTATATAATTATAAATCTTTAAGACGGCCCTGCATCTCAAGTAAGCAAATGTTCTATTCACAATAGACACAAGAATATAAATCTTTTAATCGAAAGCATGTGTTAATTACATACTTTAAGCGCATGCTGCGCCAAAAGCATGGAACATACCAAATAAAACTAAAACAAATGATTTTTTGTAAAAGCCTGAAAAACGTTTTCTTTTTTAAAAATGCACATTTGTCTGTCAGAATCATTTTCTTGAATTTTTCCGTCATTTTAATATATCCTTCAATTGTCTAAATGACAGTATGAACATTTTAGCACGTTACATACAAAAATTTGCTAGTATAAAATCATTGAATGTTTAGAAACACTTTTATTAGAATGCAAGGAAGAAGCTCTAATTAATATCCGAAATAGACAATAACAAATAAAAGGCAAAACCAAAGATTTTAAATTAGGAAAACAATTGAAGTATCAAAGTAAACGCTCAACATTCCAGCCATTCACTTCTTGACAGTAAGCAAGTCTATCCATATATTCATGACATATGACATCTTCAGCAATTCTTTGAATTTCCTGTCTAATACGATTTTTCAAATCTGTGACGTTCTGTGATTTAGTAGAATAAACCGGCCACGCTATCGGTCCTCGTCTACCAATCCACCTTCCAGGAGGCACATAATGTGGCGGTGCGCCATTTTGTTGGTGCCAAAGGGCATTATTTGGCACATCTGGATCATCTTGGTTTGGGTAAAGTATCGCAAGTTCTGGAATAAGGTCATTTTGGAGAAATTGTAAATACCTTTCCCCAGTACGAATTCCATCAAAGAAAACGGGACCTATTGTTCAGGTGTCCACTATTCCAGCCCATATGTCTACTATTTGTGGATGTTGGGTGTGTGCCTCAACCATCCCTACTCGAACACCTGCTGTTCTGACGGTTAACTGTTCCATTCCAGAAAAAAGTTACTTCATCCATAAAAATAATATGGTGATAGAAATGAAATATTCATTAGCTTGAAGAAAGTGCATCATTATTTCGCAAAATTGTGGACGTCCGTCAGCATCATCTACATTACGCATTAAGTATGATACTGTTCTTTTCTTAGTGAACTGAACTCTGATCAACATCATTTTCTGATGCGACTCGTCGGGAAGCACATGTAGAATTTTTTCGATTTGTAAACGAATGTCGATTTTATTGTCTTCATTCATCTCTAGAACGACCACTTTTTAGAATATCTGTAATATTTCAATCTCCCTATATTTTCTTTGAATTTACTAAGCGTTGATATGCGTGATAAGTCGATCTTGATTATTATTATGGAGCTTTGACAGGTCTTTCAGGCCCATTCCTTTGGTCTGAGGTAAGGCTAAGCTAGTTTATTCTATGCACAACAGGGCCTGACTCTGCGGGTTACGATGTTGGTGCGTAACAATACTTAACCTGCCTGATGTAAGGTATATGCGTGTGGAGTCTCGTTACTCCTCTAGTGTGGCCGTAACACGCGGCGTCCCCATAATTTGATTCCCAATGGCAGAAGACCGGCACCCAGTACCGACCAACCAGGGAATTCGAAAGATATCCGACTCTGAAGTGATTCGAACCGGGAAGCGTTTTGGACTATTACATCCAAAGCCTGACTCTGTTACCACTAAGCCACCCCTGTCCTCAAGTCGTTCTGGATACTTTGTTTACATGTCACACACTTCTTGTTGTGTACTTGTAAAGTTTTTACATGTGCATTAAAATTTCTAAGCGTTGTGTGTCTAATAAATGAGCCGTAGCAAATTTATTAACATATTTTTTGGCCCCGTCGATAAAGGATAATAAATAAGACATTGTATCCGCATTTGTCTCCTAAATCAACTTCGTCTATATTACTTCAATACTGCTGATACAATTTGTTAATAATGATCAATGTTTTATTTCTCACAATTTTTCTTATGGAAGGTGTCAAAATGCTTATACTGCCATTTAGACAGAAAAAATGGGGCCACCATTAAAAAAATCAGACGACGACATCATTTAAAAACAAATGAATGTCTAAAAATGATTTTGACAGAAAAATGATCATTGTTAAACAAGAAAATCGACGTGTTTCAGGATTTTTACAAAAGAATCATTTGTTTCAGTATTATTTGGTATTTTCCATATTTTTGGCGCGTACTGGATAGCTAACGCTGGAGTTTCTATAAAAATGTTTAAATTGTTCAATGCTCTCCAATAAATCAATACATACAGTACTATAAAAAAGAAATTAGATAAATTTTCTAGTACAAGCGCATAATGATTGGAATTTAGACCAACCGAAACGCTCTTCAAAATCTGTCAAACACTTACAGGGGATTTGCGAATTGTAACAAGTATCCAACAGGGACCAAGCAAGCAAATTAAAAAGTCCTTAGAACAGCACAGTCCTTAACCAAAAGCAAACCTACAAACCAACAAACCACAACAAATTACTGGTGGTGTGAAGCAACAGGCACGCTATTTTCCAACCCAAACATGCAATTTTAAAGTCGATTCCATCATTACCTAGTATCACATGCACAAAGTGGATATTGATCTCGTAATTAAGCCCGAATTTACAGTGGTGCCTCGTCAAAAGGGTTTGCAAAAAATCAAACGCTTTATGTAATATTTACATACTATTTTTATTAACTTCTTATCAAAACTCGTACAAATTTTCAACAGGCCGTAGCAAAGAAACTTAAAACGAATGCACGTTGATGTTGTTATTAATTATTTTGTAACAAGTAAGGGCACGTTATAGTTAGGAAAATGTAGCTTGATATTTAGTATTCATATTGTATAGATTTGTAACTGTAGGACTTAATAAACAAATTTATAATTTAGAGGTTTGTAGATTTAAGTTTTTAGACAAGATTTCTATGGGGGCACTTACAGCATTTTATTAAATTTTGTTTTAGAAATAGATTATGTATAAGGCACACTATTATATAGCAGATAGCACATGTAGTTTAAAAATAGTAGACACGCACGTGTAACACGGCAGTAGCAGTCTTAAACAGTAAATACTACAATTTTGACTAAAAATTCAAATATCTATTTTTGTACTCTAATGTGATTTTACAGCTGTGAATTTAAAGATTCTTCTGTTAGTACTTAAACGCTTTTTAAATATATTATACATATCTTCAGTAATCTTTTTATAAGTTATAGAGAAGCTTTATATGTTGTTTTTACATACAGGGTGATCAAAATCTAAACTGTAACGTAATAACATTTTCTGCCGCCTATACTATAACCTGATTAATGTGTCAGCAGATAGTAAAAATATTTCTGACGATTAATCAACTTGTTCATGAATATGTAGGTCCTCTTTATTGATTGTAAGGCTACCAGCATGAATCCTGAAAAGACCCATAGAAACATTTCTGAATGCGATACCAACTGATCACTCTATATATTGTTAAATTACTGTTTTCCTAATATTAACAATGTTTAACATTAGAATTGTTTAATATTTTCCAAAATCTCTAACTTCAGCAACACTATTCTTGATAGTGTATCCTCTGTATATGCACAGGGTGTTTAAACCTCGTCGAATATTAGTCACAATAGTTAGAAGGACGCACACTAGGCTGCTACGCTTATTCGCACCCTGTACATAAGTTACTTGTAAAGGTACGAAACTTCCAAAGACTACTGTGTGCCAATCTGCAAAGTTTCCATTATTTTTATATAACATACTTATTACTACCATTTAATGGACTCTTTGTTTCTATTTTTAATACTGTCTCTTTATACTATTCTTAAGAGTATTTATAAGCAGAATTTTAAAATTTTATGAAAACATGTTGCTTGCAAGTTTAAACACTTTTCTAAGTAAGCAAAAACAGGAAAAAGCAGGTTTAAAGTTGTAACTTTAAGAGATATCTTTGTGCCACGAGTATCCGGATTTATATATTATTATATTAGGTACGTTTGTAGTTGTAGTAATAATTATTTCAAATTTTAAACGCCGCCGACGTGAGCAATATTTTTCAGAAAGTGAAAAACATTCTTTTGAAGGGTTTTCGTAAGATTCTTCCCGGGACCAACAACCATTTTCTTCCTAAAAATAAAACTAACTTCCTGTGTATTTAACATTACTAGATTATTTGTTTTAAAAAAGCATAAACCAGCAATGGAAAGTAAAACATTTTCATAGATGAAAGCTTTTCTGGAAAAGAAGCTGAAAAATATTGCGTTACACCTGGCAACTTCTTTTAAACGTCGCTTCACATTTATATTATATATATTATTCTAAGATCTAAGAAGTATTTTATATTCTCTTTGATGAAAAATATTATATGTAGGAGTATATATTCATACTGTAGCTTATTATTACAAGGTACTGTTACTTGATTAAAATAAGGTATGCTTTTATAGTTTATTTTTTATATAATTGCTATATCAATTGTTATTTCTATATGTATACTGAACTTGTTCGTACTTTAAATTTAAATATTTAATAAAACTGTTTTTAAAATATGTAAGACTCTCTTTATTACTGTTATTTTCCAGAATTAGTTTCATACTTCTATTTCTAAACTTTACTACATGTAAGAACAGTTTAGTCTTCTTAGATCCTATAAGATATGTTTTTGGAAAAAACTTTTATCGCATTACTCTCAAGTTCTACCAACAGTTCTACAGTCCCCAAGAAATAACAATATTAGCTATTGAAACAAGTTTTCTCTTTTTTGTGAATTGCAAGCGGTGATATACGGCTAAAATTTTGATAATTGGATGCCGCACCATATACTCCTAAACTGTTTAAATTAAGTATTCGAAATTTCAGACTATTGTTCCGTGAAATGACACCAAAACCAAAGTTAGAACAACATCTAAGACACACCCTGTATATAGCAGCAACAGGAACAGGACTGTACTGCAAGAATCATTTTGCCAGACAGGTTTCCTGAACGTTTTATTGTAGAATTTGTGTGTCAAATTACAGGCATGTACAGGGTGTGGTCAACACAAATCCATCCTGTGTTTGCATGAAAATAAAAACTGGAGTACTTCATCATATCTTAACAACGAAATTGTAGAATGTCTGTTATAAAATGTTTTGTTAGATTCTTCGCACTTAACTCATCATAATGCATTATAGACACTGTTTATTATAAAGAATAGTAAAACATCAAATAAATACATGGCTTCAAAAAAATCGTTTTGACACCTACACGTTTTTTGATCGTTTGCATGAAAATAGTAACAAAATTTTAGTGCTCGTTGTGTTTCTGGGGTCATATTCCAATAGATATCAGCAGAAAATTTTAGGAGGTGACTTTTAGATGTTCCGTTTTGCCGGTACAATTTGCAGCTTTGCTAGTTAAATTGTTAAGAGAAACCAGCGACAGTTAGGCGATATTGCCTAACTGCAAAAAAATATTTTACTATTAACAAGCGTTTAATTATTTTACCTGGTACATGTGGTGTAGTGACTATAACACGAAGTGACAATTGACATTTCGATCGTGTGCGCGTCTAATTTTTTGTTTGCGAACCCAAAATTTTATCAGGTCAAAACGGATTGGTAGTTGAAATTCCAGTTCTGATTGATCAACTGGCCTCGTCTAAAATTTAATGGCGAAAATACAATATTTTCTTCTATCTATTCTATCTATCTGATTGGTTGTCAGAGCTGAGTGTAATAGTCATTATAATAATATTCCATATCCTCTACTACAACAAGCGCACGAACAAAAAGAATTAATTTAAATATGCCGTTACGGACACAGTAAATCGTTTTGTCACTATTCCAGTTGAATTTCAATTATATTATAATTTCTTTGGTTTTCTGAAATTCAAGGATTAAATTGTATTTAAATTATCTTTTAAATAAATTCTTTGAATGTCATAAAAATATCCAAGCTTCCTAAATACTTAATTAATGCAAACTGTGTTCAATTTTTTCCTTAATGTTACTATTCTATTAAATATTTCAACAAGCCATTTCATCTTTTTTTCATCCTGGATAATGTCAAGTGGAATTCCTTAACTTAATTTCATGTAATACGAATTTCCCTTGCTCATCAAACTACACTTGCTATACTTTTCGTTAAATTAACGTTAAAAGTTCACATCCAATATCTGCAGTGTCATGTTTCAATTTTAACGGTCCATAACAAACTTCAAAGTGACAACTACAGCCGGTTGTAATTTACTTTATTACGCGGATACATCATTTACACATAAAAAACACAACAAAAGTGAGTTTACAGGCTACAAGGAACTACTTATCAACAACACAATTATTATCAGCTAAAATGTATTTAAACCATGCAATCATGACAACATAACACTTTCGTTACTAACACTTGGAGCGTTGTTTCTGAAATAACAGACGACAAAGCTTATTTGACTGTTTTTCAGAAATCATCAAAATATACAGGGTATATTTACAAAATCACAACTTATACCGCTTATAGTTATTAACTATTAGTTAAGCTATTCAACAGCTGCACATTTACTGCCATATTTCTCGGTTTTCTGGTTACTTTTAAAAAGATAAGAAAAAAATACAAGCTACAACTTTACTCTATAAATATACTTATTTTGGATTTCCACTAATAAGAAATGTATTCGCTGCCACACAACAAAAACAGTAATGTGGTCTAAGTGCATAAAGATGCTTGGAAAACCGCGTCCTAGATCTCGCTCTTTCAAATCATCATCATCATCAAGGTATACATCACAAACAACAGCATCAAAGGTAGGTACACCCTACATATGTAGGTATATGCATCAGTAATACCAGAACTGATCAATAAAAATTGTGTTTGCCTCAATGGTTTTGTGCCTTAAAACGTATTTGCGCAACAGGAAGACAATATGGATGACCATCATGATTTTAGTAATTTAATTCTACCTTCAGCTACAAATTTTATAAAATATAGACAACCGCTACTCAAATAAATTATTCTAATTTTCGTCATGATAATCCCACTTCTTTGTTTGGCGTTCAAAGTTTTACTCTGCTAGCATTTAAAATAGTCTTTCAATCAATCATGAATACATATTCCCTGTCCAACCTCTTCAAACAATAAAGATATCAATAATAACCGTCAACTTGAGGTCACCATGTCCCTCCGTTCAACTACATGAGTTATAACATTGAAATTTTACGACCAATAAAATTCGAATTAATATGTTCTTACCCACTCTTAGAATTTGTCATGTTATAAAGATATTTACAAGGTAATTCTGTAAATGTTGGGTGTCACGAAAAATTTAATTATCTACAGTTTACATTATTAGAAAAGGTAATAACCACCAAAACTATTAGACTTAAAATCGCAGAATAATACATTAGAATTACCATCTTTTCTGCTCCCTCTCCTTCATTTCATGCAATGGTCGAATAGCGGGGGTTAAATATTAACCTTATTTTGTCCCCACTTGGGATACAGTTCATTATAGTAAGTTTACTCCCACCTTTACCTTCAAATCTGATTGAAGTTTCACCCCACCCATGGGAATTTTACTTGACATTTACCCCGTTTTCAACTTTCACATAGAATAGAATTGTACCCCTACTAATAAATGGGTAGGTATGTCACTTTCAATTTACCCCCACCTTTAGCTCTGGATTAGAATGGAATTTTACCCCTACCACTAAATGGGAATTTTACTTGAAATCCACCCCCATTTTTAACTTAGATTTATAATATTGTTTTACCCCTACCAATAAATGAGTTTTCAATTTCCCCCATCTTCAACTCGAACTGATTAGAATAGAATTTTACCCCTACCTATAAGTGGGTATTTTACTTGAAATTTACCCTTGCCTTTAACTCCGAATTAGGTTGGAATTGTATCTACTCCTACTTCGAAATGGGAATTTCACTGGAAATTTAACCCCACTTTGAGTTTCCAATTAGAAAACAATTTTATCCCTACCTCTAAATAGGAATAAACTGCAATTTCACACTTGCCTTCTATCCAAACTTCAATAAGTAGTTACCCCCACCACTTACAATACTTTTCACATTTATAACAAAAAGCACTTAAAATACATTACTTTTAATTTCCGACTAGCATAGAAGGTGATTATTTTTAAATAATTCATGAAATTTCTCTATTTAAACAACTAAAATTTATTGTTTAAGTAATAATTATATACTTCGGCTCGTGGTAGGCATTATGTATTTCGAAAATTAATTTTTCTGCTGATCGTTTTGGCTCTAGGGAAATTACCCCATCCGCAGGCTCTTAAGCTCGAATTCCAGCTCAATACTAGCCCTGCCAATATTTCAAATGTATGACAATTACGTCAGCGGATGCAGCTCACCTCAGGGTCGCAACACGAAACGAAGCAATAAATTAAGCGCCCAAGTTAATTGCGCAAAAAATAATGCTAAAGGATTAATAATTATCATCGAGCTGCTAATGTTGCTGAATAAAAATAGATAAAAGTTACATAAACATTCGTTAGTCCCGCAATTAAAATGAAATTATGCAATAAATAATCAAACACTAAAAACAGCTTTTATATTTCATACTTCATGCCGGTATCATTAACAATACCATAAAATATAAATCATTCCACAGCAAGGCGTGTTTCGAAGGCGGAGCCTGTGCTTCGGAGGCGGTAGCTTGCAAGCCACGACTTCCAGCTGTTATAATTTAATAATAAAGCCATATTTGATGGGAGTTGGGAATCGTAGCAGGAGAGGGCTCTCGTTTAAATGTGGCACTCTAGCGGAAGCTTTCAGAACTAGTGTCATTATGTGACCTTATGAATTAAGATATTGTAGGCGCAGTTAATAAAAATCACATGAATACCTTGTGAGTAAATATATTTTTATTTAGTATAAAAGAAAATTTAATAATATTGCTGAATTCATGGAGATTTTTAACTAATTCTTTAGGGAACAGTATAGGAGTTGTTGATTTTAGTTAACAATAGATAGCAGCACTATTGAAGATTAATCTTGTAAGAGGCGCTATCTTATATTGAAGTGTCTAACTAAATAAAAACACTATATTGTTAATATTTTGAAATAATTACTTCTTTATTACATGAGATTGTTCTAAAAAATTTGTTTGTAATCATGTATTACAATACAGCATTTTTAAGTTACAATTTAAACGTTTATAGCAACATGCTTAAAAACTAGAAGCATATATTGGAATTTACATCCAAATATTTATTTTGAATATGAGTTTAAACATAAAAATGCCTTCATTTTAAACTCCGCCGATTAGTAAACATTTTTGTACGCTCCCTTCGAATTTTTATGCTGATCTTGAAACACTTTACATTTTATCTTGAATACGTACTTTTGTAAAACTTGTTAAGTAGGTAAACTTTCAAAAAGTCAATATATTTAAGGAATATGCTCTGGCCAACGTATTATTTTTTAAACTTTCATCAATGACGATTTTTTATGCACCCACACATCTAAATAATACATATTTGTTCTCAATTCCGTAATAGGTATCATATTAAGCTACGTAAAAGTAATTCAAGAAACCAAAACAACAGTGATAAGCAGAATACAATCTAATTAAAATTAATTTATAGCGTGGTGATAAATTGTCCTACAAACGTTTTTGATTTCGAAATTAAAATATTATTACGCCTAAAGTAGAAAAAGCTGAATTTTCTAGAAAAGTCTAAGTTTTAAAATCCAAGTTAATCAGTATTCTAGCCAAGTAAGTGCTACATGATTCTCTTTTTTGTGTCGTTTGCAGTTTATGGACATATACGGCCATAGACGGTCCCATTTTCGGGCTATTTTAGTAAAAATAAATTTAGAATATGTTTGCTACCGCTACTAAAAGTCAGATAGAAGGCAACTTTCTATAAAATACAAACAAAAACTGTTCTGCTATAGGTATCTAACAATGTTAAATTTCGTCTTGGTTTCCCAAAATGAAAGTTTTTACACTTACAAATCAAACGTATGACTTTACTTAGAAAAGTTACGTAAATGTAACTATTTCAATTTTTAACAAACTTTATGATGAGCAATGCCTAGTACCTATTACTTATACGTTAATTATTATAACTTTGTTTTATACGTTAACATAATATGTGTAAACTTTGCAAAACAACAAATAAATAACCGGAATGTCTTGGACGTTAATATAACACGCTCTACACAAATTTTTAAAAATAAATAAAAAGTGGGGCTCGTCCGGGATTTGAACCCGGGACCTCTCGCACCCAAAGCGAGAATCATACCCCTAGACCAACGAGCCAACTGGTAGCTGAATCCTCACTACCACTTAACAACTGTAGTTTAAAACTAATTTCATAATAAATAAAACAATATTACTATCAATGTTTTGTATAAAATTTAATTTTTATAATTTAATTATCAATAAAATATTATAAATACCAATATAAGTATAAATATTATATAATTACAAAACATTGCTTAGATTCCGTATTTCGTTGCACGCAAACTGTATATTTACTTTCATATTGAAGTTAAATTAAATAAATTATTGTATTTTCTATATTGGCTTTAACACCGCCCACAGTACGTGACTCTCGGCCAGTAATAAAAAGTGGAATTTATGTACATAAGTTATGTTTATGCTTAACTATACGACTAACCCAAGATGATATTGCTTTTCCGTATTAATCACGATAACGGAATTGTAAAAACTACTTTTTGACTTTTCTTGCTTAAATTGTTAGTTAAGAGGATGCTGCAGCTACCTGGCACCCAAAATTACTGTAATTTTTACATCAATAAACCATTATATTCGTTTCCCTGTCTACCACGAGCCGAACGCTAAAAAGCGAACTGCAGCAATATGTACAATATACGATAAAATAAATTGGTATCAGAGTCTTGGCATTGTTCTGTTTGTAAAAAAATCAGATACATTTTGGGTTTGGGGTTGTATGCTTTATATTCGTAAAGGGTGGTAGTTTATAAGAAGGTGAAAAATTCACTAAATTAATTCCACATATGTCCTAAAAGCAGATTGATTTTAGCGTATTTTTACACTACGTTTGGCAATTTTTTATTACTTGTTCCTATGATTTTTTGTTAATTTTTTGTTTCAGTTTTGAATATGTTGCCTACTAGTTAATGAAAGCCACAAGTAGAAAAGTTGTTTTGAATTACATTAGTAGGAAACCTCATTGATAAATAATGCATTACATATAATAACCAAAGGTACCGTACTACAATTACCTATCACAATTTTCTTGTTATCTATCTTTTTGTCTATATGCTTTTTTAAAGTTGTTATTAAAGTGGTGATTTTAATATTTTCTGTGCAAAAAGTCATATTTCTGGAAACCTGGTAAAGGAAACGGTAGCATAATGGATGTCTTAAAAAATCTCTAATGGTATAAAGCAGGTCTTTATGTACTTTTCTACAAAACTTTTAGTTTTGAACAATTAGGAACCGTAAAATGAGTTTCAGCCATATACAATAACTGGAAAAATGATTATCAAAATGTTGCTGTGCAATGTAATTTCTTTTGTGCGAGCCGGTGTTTTTATTAAAAAAAGCCGTATAAAAGATGCATCTGTGACTAAGAATCCCCACATCAACCCCACTCAATCACGAATGTGTCTAATTATGCCAATCCCGTGCCTGTCAATCAAAGCGACCACATTGGGATGAGGGGAAGCACCGCACTGCATCACTATGACTCACCTTCTAGGCTTAATTTTGCTGCACGTTATCGAGACCTCCAGAATTTCGTTGCTGTAGCCACCCTTCGGCATTCACCCTTGTCAGAGGACAATGATATCAGGACGAAATGGGGTGAGCTCTCACATATCCTAGCAATAATTGAGAATTATTTTTTTGCGATCTCTGTATAAATATCACTTATCAGTTTAGCTTTTGTCATTACCTGAACTAGTTAGCATAGAGAACCATAATACAACAAATAGAGAACAACCGGTATATTTGTGAAGGAACCCAATTTACAGATTATTAAAGAGAAAACATACAAATTGTGTCTTGCCTTAGACTCCAACTGCTTTTGCCCTAAACTGTATCGTTTATTTTTCTATGAAATATAATGGAGAGAACTCAGCAAACTTGTATAGCATATACAGTAGACTAAACAACCTAAATAACCGTGTCTAGTATAGAATTTGCATGTTATGATTAAGAGCGGATTATATGTGAAGCCCATTTATTTTTGCATATCTTTGACTGTAGTCAATTATGTGCACGAATTACACTGATAAGAGTTAATTAACGCTAATTAGTGATTGCATATGTGGGCATTCGCTGCATATTTTTGCAAAAGTTGCATATACTTGCATATTTTGGCCTTTTGCATTACTCGTTTGTAAATTTTCGTCAAGCGGTCAAAACAAGATTATGAAATTCCGAGCTAATGACCTGTGCCTGAAATTCCCAACAGTTTGATGTTTGAAGTACCTAATCCATTTTATTACTTGTTTCTTGTTTATCAATGGAGAGTCAATATAGAGTGGGATACCTACTTACATTTTGTTTGTAGTTTGCAAAGTATTTTCTCTCATTGAGTAACCCTATAATAGAATCTTCTATCGTCGGTACAACGTGTCCGATACTTCGATGGCGTTGATCTCTTGCGAATATTATACATATTATATACCTACAATGAGTGAAACGAACAAGATTACTTCATAGATAAAACCATATTCAGAACTAGTAATGGATGACGACAAAATATCTTGTCGAGCTTGCAGCAAACTGGTAAGTTAAATAATTTTTCTTATAAAAATTAAAATTTTTCATATTATTATGTACGTAACTAAAACAAAGTCATAACAGGGAAAGTAGTGTTTGTTTTTAACGAGTATCAAAAGTTCTTATATTAATATGTAATTATTTGTCGTTGTAGGTGTCTTCTGAGAGAAAATCCTAGGTAGATCAGCACACCAAAACTTCTTCACATATTGCAAAATGTGAAAAATGGAAGCGAAGCAATTGTTCTCAGCAAACTAGGAGTCAATGTTCAGGGACAAGTTCCAAAAAATCGGAGCAAGAAAAATTTAATAAGGTATTAATTTCGTCTAATATACCGTTATCGACATTAAATAATGTTAATTTAAAATCGTTCTTACAAAAATTAGGTAAACAAAATGTACACGACGAAAGCACCTTACGAAAAAATTATGTAAATTCTTGTTACAATGAAACAATGTCTGAAATTAGACAATTAGTGTTCCATTGCCTACCTAACCGATAATTACAGATGGGGTACATAGTTAGAAGCAGCAATTTTTTACGCCGATAATTTTGAAGGTATTAAAGATGTAATTCTGATTCCACCGCAGCTTTGTATAATCGAATAGAATTAGTGAAATCGCCAGAATTGCCTCATCGTCTTTGTTTTATTAAATCAAACTATAGCTTCATTTCAAACTTCATTCGCAAATTAAGAACTCAAGGGATGTCTTTTTCAGAGTTAATTGAAATAATAAACTAATTTGATAGATTGTGTAAGAAATGTGAAATGGGTGATCTCATATATCAAAAATGTAATAGTGTCATACAACAAAATGTGGGGTTTCTGAATTTAAAACAAATTAACCAAGTTCTTAGAGGCGAAATAGTAAGAGATAATAACTTCAGTTCAAATTTGGAATTCAGTGTTATGTTAAAAAATGCACCTATTATTTCTGTCGACGTAGAAAGAAGCTTTTTTATTTATAAACATATGTTTTCAGAAAGAAGGCATAATTTCTTGTTAGAAAATTTCGAACAACTTCTAAGTAATAATAAATTATTTTATAAATAGTTCTTAGACTAATAGTTCTAGGCTTGGTTTTTATATATAATACGAGTAAGCTAATTAGTGTATGTATTTGTTGATTTTGTCCAATAAAAATTATTATACTTGAGTTTACAACTTTTATAAATTATTCTTGTTATTTTTGCATAATTTGCTGCATATATGGCCCAGGTATATGCATATTTTCCAAAAAATCTCTGCATATATATATATATATATATATATATATATATATATTGCCTGTTGATTTTAACCTGGAATTGTGTTCCGTTTTCACATCTTTTAGTGGAACAGCCTTTCGGAGAGCGAATACCATGCTGTATGCAAAACAGCCCGGGTAAGCTAGACAAATGCATAAATTGCATGCAAAAATTTGGTCGTGAATTGAAATTTTAGATCTTTTTTTTATTACGCGAATAGAAGCATACTTAAAAATCATACAGTATAAGTCGAACAAATCAGAAAACAAAATTTCCCTTTGTCTTGCTACAGAAACTAGTTCTGGCCTAAACTGTACCGTTTAGGTCAGATTTATTTATTTTTCAGTCGCGTCAACAACTACTTATCGTATTACGAAGTATATAGTCATCATCATCATCATCATCATAACCCAGCGCACAATATTCCATCTTTGGACAAACGCCTCCCCTAATTGATTCCATATTTCTCTATCTGTTGTGCGAGTCTTCCATTGAATCCCTGCGATTTTTTTAATGTCATCCCTCCAGCGTGTGCGTGGTCTGCCTCGTGATCTTTTCCCAGTTCTAGGCCTCTATTCGGTCACTTTCTTGCTCCATCGATCGTCTTCCCTTCTCATCAGATGCCCAGCCCATTGCCATTTCAACCTTGCTATTCGTGCAACCACATCTTCGACTTCAGTCTTGTTTCGTATCAATTCGTTTGTTTTTCTATCTGATAGTCTTATTCCCAGGATTGATCTCTCCATTCTTCTTTGTGTAACTCTCAATTTTTCAATATTATTTTGTTTCTGTCAGGGACGAGGTTTCCGACGCGTACGTGAATAAAGGTAAGATGCATTGATTATAAACTTTTGTCTTCAGGTGTTGTGGGTATGGTGATTTGAACACATCTTTCAGCTTTCCGTACGCCGCCCATGCAAATTTTGCTATTCTAGCTATTTCTTCGTTTTGTTGGCATTCTTTTATGGTTATTTTTTTGGCCTAAGCATATATATTCGTCCACTATATCTATTGTCTCATTGTTTAGTACGATTGGTGTTGTATCATTTTGATTTGACATTATCTTCGTTTTGCTTATATTTATCTTTAGTCCCACTTTCTCTGCAGCTTGTTGTAGCTCCACAGTTAGATTTTCTAACTCAGTCATGTTGTTGGCTAGTAATATTATGTCATCCGCAAACCTTAGGTGCGACAAGTATTCCCCGTTTATATTCAAACCTAACGTATCCCAATTTAAGGTTTTGAAGACATCCTCCAGTATGTTAGTAAACAGCTTTGGGAATATCGTGTCTCCCTGCCTAAGAATATAGTAGTATAGCAAAAATCAAAGAAAATTCAATAAATATATTGCCTTCAGTCTTTTATCTACAGTTCCAAGTTTGACTAGTCACTGAAACCAAAACTAAAACTTGTTCTGCCTTTAAAGGACATTTATCTCTTCCTTATAAATCAAGCATCTGATCGCCCTGTATAAAATTACATTACGTCAATTCAAACACTCTTGTAAATCCCTACGGTTATCAAGCTCTGGGGCCCTATTGTAGTGCTAGTGTCATCCCTTTTCCTCTACTCAGAGCCAGCAGTTTCTCTCTCCGTTTCCCTTTCATGCAATGCACCTAATTCTACCCGCCACCTACGCAGGGGCAACCTACTTCCATCACAACCCCGCATTTCCCTCTTTCTTGTATATCCGCACCTCTCTCTCGCTTTTGCAGCCCTTGTTCGGGAAATTCTGCGTTTCTTTTCCACATCATCTGAGTAGATCTCCCTTCTGGTCCACATTGGGGTGCGTTTGTCTCTTTCTAATGCATTGCACTGATAATATTTTATACTTGTCCCACGCTATATTGTTGGTTGTATTTCCAGCCCAAGTCCATCTCCCTCTACTGCGTTAAACTCGAGATATTTATCTTGCTCATACCGGCATTCTCCGTCTCATTTTAATATACTAAACTGTGTGTTCGTTCACCTTTTTCAGCACATGGAATTTTGGTTGTGAACTCATCATTGTGTACTGTATTCAAAGAGAAAGTGTGCATATGAGGTTCAATAAGAGTGAATAGAATAGATTTCTCTCCATTCCAGGTAGTTTTGCATTAGTGCAGCTTAGGAAGTTTTCGCTCTGCTTTGTTGCTTGGAATTGAGTTAAGGTATCTTTACATTTATCACCAGGTGTAGGTGTTTATTTCCTTGAGGTTTTCTCTGTATTGTTGTAGTTTATCTTGTCAAGTTAAAGTGCATTCATTATTTGCAAATAAATTAAAGCCTTAGAACCGCTTTCTTGATTGGAAAATAAAATCCAAACGCACCAGCTCTGATTAAAACATTCATTAGTTAAATTGCGCTACATCGTTACAGAATAATTAAATTGTCAGAAAACTAGCGTTGTTTGTTCAACATATTTTGTCGCAGTTATGTTGGTGGTAGTCAGTTTCAAAATCTTAACAGAAAGTGCTGTCAATAATACCTATTTGAGTTACTTTTGTGTGCACGCCACTAAGCAGAAGCGTGTTTAATCGGTACTTCTTGCAGTATCTCGAATTCAAGGAGAATGTCCTACTTCACGATTATACACTTTAAGATAGATAATGCTACATTTCAAGGTTGCATAAAAGCCCCGTAATAGCCGTCTTCGGCTATCAAGTCTAGAAACGACAGAAAATCCAATGCGGAATGACCTTCTTTGTAAATAATAAATTCGTGTTGCTATCATGAACTTTTAAGCAAAGGTGAGGGCGTAGCTGAACGTTTGTCAGGCACAGATTCTCCTGAAATGTCGTGGTTGTGGATATTTTAGAGATATTGCCCATTTAAATGTTAGTCCGTTTTTCTTCTTCATATAATAAGTAGAATATCATAAATTGATTAACAACGTTGACGTTCAACACTAATAATAGAAGTAGTAGTAGCAGAACCCTAGAAAATACTTATAAGTTGTTAAAAAACGAAAGTAAAAGATTTTTTCAAAAAAAAACATTTGTTCGCTTACTCTTCCTCTGTCCAATTTCACTCGGTCTCTTCCATTTAAGACTTAGAATATCTTATTATCCTCTTGTCTAGATCATTAGATAATATTATTTCAATCTCTATCCTCTTCCTCCCGCCCTCCACCTATGCCCGCACATTCTCCTTCTCGTTGTCTCCCTTTTCCTCCTTTTCACCTTCCCCCATTAGCGTCATTATTCGCTTTCTTTCTCTTCTTCCCTCCCACTTCACCAACTACACCTCTTTTCCACCGTTCAACAACTTCTCCTGCTTCACCTACTCCGTCCTTCTGCTATTTGCTTTTTCCTATTTGTCTCTAGTTTTAAAAATAACTCTTTAATACAACTTTGCCAGTATCGAGTTGTTAGTCATTTATTTCTCCCGCCGTCCCCCGTTTTCTGCTCGTTCTCCTTCTTGTTGCCTTCTTTTCACCTTCTCCCGTTCACTTTATTCTACACTTTTTCTCTCGTCTTCCTTCCCCCTTCACCAACTACACCTCTTTTCCTCCGTTCAAGAACTTCTCCTACTTCACCCACTCCGTCCTTCTGCTATTTTTTTCTTCCTATTTGTCTCTAGTTTTAAAAATAACTCTTTAATACAACTATGTCAGGTTCGAGTTGTTAGTCATTTATTTCTCCCGCCCTCCCCGTCTTCTGCTCGTCCTCCTTCTTGTTGTCCCCGTCTTCCTCCTTTTCACCTGCTCCCGTTC
>JABXWE010017559.1:0-20381 GCA_014611495.1 Limonius californicus
AGATGTCGAATATACATAACCACAAACTCTATCAGAAATTTTGAATTTCTACATAACAAGTATCTCAAAGTAGATAAAATAGTATATTATACTCGTTTCATAACGGGCATTGTAGCACTTGTTCCATTGGAGCACTCCTCGCTACGCTCGTCGTGCCCCAAACCCACGCGTGCTACAATAAGCCCGTTATGAAACTCGTATAATAATATACTATTATGATAAAAGAAATATTATATTACATATAATTATTACATATTAACAGCCTGTTCCTGTTCACCTTTTCAAATTAAAATAAATTCCATGTGCAAAGAAAGGCAGAGCACATCAGACGGGAATTTCAAAAGGATTACTCCTGTCCCACACGTCCATCTTTCTAACTAAAATAACTGCCGCAATGTTAAATAAATATTATGCTACACTGGATAATCAAAAAACCAAAATTTGGGCTATTTTGAATAGGTTTAATAAACGTATTATAATTACTTACATTTCGATTTCTTGTTGCAGCAACAATTAATCCAAAATTTAAATTAACTGCCATTATTGCCGCCTCAACTATATTACACTAACTAATTAAAAAATACAAAACAGGCAAATATATAATAATAATAATTCACCATATTCCAACCTATAGCTACTGAAAGTAAATAAATCAACTGCGATAAGTGACGGAAATAATGAACACAATGCACAGGCTCAATGAGCATTTCGATCTTAGGATTTCGACTTTGACCGTATTGAGCTCGTAGAGTTGGACTTCTATCACGTGGGTTTGTTGTATTTCTACAACTGAAATTGGAAGCCATTAAGGAATACCAGTTAGGAAGCACTTCTATTCGATCCATGATTTGTGTTTAATTTGCTTCATTTCTATCAAATTTTGAGTTGGGGAGTAGGTATGAATATCTCATTGGTTAATGGTTGGCATTTTGAATAGAATTTTGAAAAGCTTATAAGAATATAAAATTTATAGTTCAGCTTAAACCAACGAAGCTTCATTCCAACAAAAAAAAATTAAAGATAAGTGTCTTAATGTAATTATCTTATACACATATACACATTTTATTGTAATCAAATCTTTTATAGACTGTATAATAATAACCTTAATACACTTTATTTATTAAATTTATTGTATTTTCATCCACCACCCGAATTTCTCTAATAAGTATACCTTTAAATTACGGACACATGCGTTTCACTCTATCATCGAATTCAGTTTTAGTACAAAGTTTTGTGGTTTTTGTCATCAATTTATTTCCTTATACTCAAAAATAAAGTAAAACATTGCAATTTCACATTTTTATAAAACATGGAACGTACAACTTTGCCTATGAGCTAAAAATAAATACCAAACCTTTAAGTAAATATTCCAATAAATGCAAATAATTACGAAACTATTAAGGCACACCATATACGTAAATTATACATACACAATATCCAAATCAGATTCTTTCTTGAGTGATAAAAACAATAATTTGATCTATAGAAACAAAAGCAAAAAAATAAACCATCATGTCTTGTGTGATCCTTAACATAACCCTACTGATTATTACAATTTTCTGTATGTGTTCAACCCGCATTCCCAGATTCAATACAAATAACATATTAAGCAGTCCACTTTGTGGTATAAAAGGTCTAAAGAATGCATACTCCGTTATTTCAAACAGGAAAAATGGCATAAAAATTTTATTGATGTGATATTTAAAAAGAAAGTCCCTAGTTATAAGTTGTGGATACTGCTCACATAGAAGGAATAAGTATCGCACTATTACAGCTAAAAGTACTAAAATCCAGTCTCGCAGAAGTGACTTCTTTTCATCGAAATTCTGAAACTCGACTTCAGGTACGGAATCACTATCATCAATCGATGGGTTTTGGTAGATAGTTCTTAAATCATTCCCTGTATCGAATGATACTTGTTTTTTATCAGAGCTGTGAAAATCATTGGTTGCCTTAAGTGGTAACTGAACGTTGGCCGCTTTCCTAGAAAATTCAATTGTGCTTTTTTGAAAATTTAGAGATGTTTTGGAAGATGAGCTCTTACTACCCAGCTCTTGCTCTGTAACATACAGATTTAGATTATGCAAATTCAGTTAGTTGAAATATACCTTCAAAATTGTCATCTTTGCTCGTTATTTTCTTTAGACGATTTTCGGCATTTTCTAGGATTTTGCGTCTCCTGGCTTCGCGACGTGCTTCTATATCAGACATTATATATTATTTGAAAGCTACAGTATTAAATTCCTGACGTTTTCAACCAAAAATTCAAATTAGGTTAGAATTTTGTTGACAAAAATTTTGGACTGCAAGTGAGGTTAGGAAATAATTGTTTAAATTCACGTTTTGATTATACTTAAAATGTTTTTCGATTTTTTTATTTTATTTTATAATATTCACCGGTGTAAAAATATCTAATTACGAATACGAGCAAAGAAATTTATGTAAATTTAATACCTAGAGTACTAAACAGGGCCGTGTTAAAACAATTTTGATGTCCTTAAATTTTAAATCAAGATTCGATTATGATGTACCCAATTATAAAATTTGCGATGAGTGGCAAGGAAAGAGATTTTTGTAATATTCTATGTAGATGCATATTTTACGCGATAGAATCATAAAATAACATATTTTTGACGTTTACTAAAAAATATATACTTTTTTAAATATAGTTAAAATTGATGGTATTTTTTTGTAGAAGATTTACTTTAATACAAAATTTAATGCACTTACATCAAGAAAGTAATGATATTAATCTATTTTTACAATGGCAGCATTAAAGTGGAAACTATTTGGGCACCCACTGAATGTCTTGAAAACTATTGAACAAGAATTATAATAATTCTCCTTAAAAAATTGGTGTAATGCAAATGAGATATCTGAGAAATATTTGTGGGAGTACAGGTTTACTCGCAGCCTCTATTCATTTGCTATAGGAACTAGAAAGACGTAAAATAGTAATTTGTTGTGATACATACAAAGTCCGTTAAATATTAGTGACCATCCAATTCCGCAGATTTGAAATCAACTTTGATTGAATAAATTTATTTCAAATTTATAAATTTTGCAAAATATAGTTATAAAAATCCTCTAATTATCAAAGGCCTCCCTTACAGTTTGTCTAACGACGGACCTGCTTAATACGCTCCTGCATGCACACATGAGCACATGACTGCTAAAATATGCTTGTAAAGCACGATAAACTATAATTAGAGACTGATTAGAGCAAAAAATGCAGATGTGCAGCCGCAGCAGATTTTTTATGTAAAGAGAAAAATAGATCATTCATGTAACATTTTGTCCCTTATTAGATAATTTGCCAAATATTAACCCACAGCTTAATGTAGAATTTGGTTGATTTTGTTATTTACTATTAAGTAAGGGATAAAAATGGTAAGAAACCCCAATTCTGTGATTTCAAAACTAAATAATCATTTTCCAGCATTGTGTAAAGGAGACTTCGAAGGGGCTTGCTTTCCCATGGAATATTCCTTGCAAACGGGGCAATGCAAGACAATTTGTCATTATTTTGTGTTCTATAATTTTAGTATTAAGTAAGCATACAAAATATATACTATCTGTTAATAAAATTAAATGTTCAATTTTCAGGTGCTTCTTATTCTGTTAATGGAAGCAAAATTTTGTTTATATGTAAGTATTTGTAACCCTCCTTTTGTTTAATAACCACCAAAATTATTTGCTTTAGTGAGTTCAGCATCGACAATGTTTACAACTTTGGGTTGTATGGAAATATTAAGTCGAATTTGCGCAATGGTCGAAGAATGTCGACATTTACGTTCACGTTACGACGATTCCCTATGGTCTTTATTACACAACACGTTCAAGATGACAAGACTATCTTTCGTAGTGATTATTGGTTCCCTTTTTGCCTCCATTTTAATATTTTTAGTGGCCCATAAAAACCCATTTGAAGTTGTTCTTTATGGAAACTGGCTATCTGCACTGCTTGTAATTTCCAGTATGGTGCTAATACAAAAAGTTATCAAGCTAGTAAGCTTTTATTTGTTTAGTAATTTGAAATTTTTAAAATTAAATGTTGTAGGAACAAAGCCCTCTTAATCAATCACTGCAATTTGGCGAGTTGGAAGGTTGTGATTATGGCTCGGGCATGGCCCACTCGTTTTTCCACGGATACCTTCGCATTATGTTGCCTCACACTGGACGGGGGAATGATAAGGGTTTAAGGGAATTCCAAGAGGATTATGAAGACAGAAATAATATTAAATTTGATGTTTACAAGTTGTTTATATTGATACCAATGTCACAAAATTGTCCTCCTAGTTTGGGCAGCAGTTTTTCACCATCAGTGGAAACCAGTAAGGTATGAGTATAAAAAAAATTAAGCTATGTAAGAGGGCTTCGCTGATTTTAGGACCAATTTGTGTCCAAATTGGATAACTTGCTATTAAAATTATAAAAATAATGTTTATAAAGTTGCTTAACTTTAAGTATACGTTTTATAGCTTCCTTAACTTTAAAATTCAAGGTTTGACAAGTTGTTAAACTTTAATATTCAAGGTTTATCAACTTCCTTGATCTTAAAAATAAACCTTATACTCAAGTTTTTAAATTTTTCTAACCTCAAAAACAAACTGCCTTAACTTTAAGAATAAACCCTAAAACTCATTTTTTTTATAATCTTTGTAAACTTATTTAACTATAAGTCTAAACTTTAATATTCATTTTTTAGCCTCCTTAGCTTTGAAAATGAACTATAAAGCTCAAGATTTATAAACTTTCGTAATTATTAAAACAAACTTTAAAACTCATTTTTTGAACATTTTATACTTTAGATTTGTAAACTTGTTAAACTTTAATACCGAAGGTTAATGAGCCTCTTTACCTTAAACTTTGAAACTCGAGGGTTTTATACTTACTTAAGTTTCAAAATAAACCTTACCTCAAGTTTTTTAAAATTCCTTAACTGTAAGAGAGAACTTTAAAACTCAAATAAACTTCTTAAAGCCTAACCTTAATAATCAAGGTTTATCGATTTCCGAAACTTTAGAACTCGTGTGTTTTAAACTTCTTTAATGTTAAGAATAAACCTTAAAATTCAAACTTCAAAAACTTTAAAACTCAACATTTATAAACTTCATAAACTATAAGACTAAACTTGGGTACTAAACTTTAAAGTTCAAGGTCTGTAAACTTCCTTTACTTTAAGAATAAACCCACAACTCAATTTTTAAATATTCTAAATTTATTCTAGGTTTGTAAACCTGTAAAACCTAAAGAATAAACTTTAATGCTCAAGGTCCATAAACTATTTTAACTGTAATAATGAACATTAAAACTCAAGTATTTTAATTGTCCGTAAGTTTAAGGATAAATCTTACCTCAACTGTAAGTGCCCTTGACTTTAAGAAAGAACTTTAAAAGTGGAAGTCTACAAACTTCTTAAAACTTCAACACTCAAGAAGTTCTTAAACTCACTTAACTTTAAAAATAAGCTATAAAACTCAAACTCAAGAATTGTAACGGTAAACATTAAAAATCAATTTTTATAAACTTTAAGAATAAACTTTAATATTCAAGTTTGTATTTTAGGAACTGGAAAGCAAAGAAATAGATAGAGCAGGTGTTAAAAATCGTAATTACAAAAATTCTGTATACAAAATCCATACCAAAACTGGAGACATAAAGTATGTGACAGCTGAATATGCTACACCAGTGAAAACATTGGGAGAAGTAATGCGGCAAAACACTTCGTGTGCAAGCAAGTTAATAAATTTTCAGAATTCATATAATAAAATTGTGTTGATTTTAGGAATGTACATGCAGCATCGCAAAGAGATCCTGCTTAATTTTTATCTGACTTTACGAAACTTACTGAAAGAGGATGAAGACTGCTGTGATTTGTGTGAAGTCATTTACTATGATGGTAAGACTAATTTTATTCGAATTTTTAGAATAAAATAACACTTGTAACTTTCAGACAAAAATGGAAAAGGAGAATTCCGCGATGTTGGGTATGTTATTTTAAGTAGACTGAAACAAATACTGAAGAAAAATGATTGAATTTGTTGGTGTGATAATTAGGCATAACTGTTTTTTTAAAAAACATATTTATTTGCTTTTTACAATTTTTTATGTTTACTTTGTTGAATCCTATTTTTAATTGTAATTCCTGTATTGTGGTAGTATTGATTAAATTCAGTACCATGACAAAAGTGATCAGGATAATAGCTAATTGGACGTTAATTTACAAAATTAATGTTGAACACAATGATTGCAACGAAGTTGCTAATATGAATATGTTACATTTACCCAAAATATGTTAAATGTGTTCTTGCTTATAATGTTTTAAAGTTTTTATATAAAGGATTTTAAATACATATTTTACAGATTAGTTTAATTTTTTACTCCATAAATATTTATTTTAATGTTTATCAAAGGGTTCTTGCATTTTCTACTACTGTAGATTGATATGGTTCTGCCAAAGTTACTTAAACTAAAATTCAAATTCAAATTAGGCTTTATATCTATAAAATAAAAGTTATACAAATGTCTTGTTATTAAAAAATTGTCCAGCTTTAATTTCAAACAACATTCAGCTCGTTCACTGAAAGTAAAACTTTTAAATCTTTTCACTTTTTAGGTGTGCAAGTGCAACTCGGAAAGTAATTTTCTTGTATGTTCCAAAAATAACATAATATCTTACAAATGAATAATAATGCTAGATTCTAACAATATTCCAATAATGGATGTAGAAATCAATTCAGTTTAGAAATTTATGTCGGCAATACAGCATCTTTCATTGTCAAAATTCTCATACATCGGATTTCATAAGGCTCAAGTTGCATTTGTATCTAATTACAACTGTGGTTATTTTTATATTGGTTTTTATTAATCGAAGTATACATGAACAATCTGTAAGAGTTTTAATGAAATTGCTAGATAAAATGGTTTTTATAATATATTTGTGTCCAATGAGTTAATTTTTTTGCTGAAATAACTTTGTAGCAATATAAGAGTCCAGGCCCAAAATTGTTCGGCCGGCTATCAATTTTAACTCGGTGATTTACCAAATTATAGCGAAGATACAATAAAAGACCTATTCTTCGAAAAAAAGTATTACTAAAATAAAACAAACTTTAAGCTAAGATTAGATGAAAAATAATTTTAAATTTGCTAATATTTGCAACCTTAACAATAATAAATAAAGAATGACTGACGGTTCAAAATAGTTCGGCCATTATTTTAATACTGCTTTACGTCCCCTTTATTGGCCACAGCGGCTTTAATTCTATCAGGCATTGTGTTAACGAGTTCTGCACATTCATGTGGTTATATATTATCCCATATTTGTTGTAACTTTGTTTTAAGGTCGGCTACTGTGCTTGCTGGGTTCTTACGCAGTTCCTTTTTCATTTTACGCCACAGAGACTCGATTGTGAGAAGTCCGTACTGCTTGAAGTCCATGGTAAAGTCGGAATTTGATGTTCTTCAAACCAGGTCTTTACTGTTTTTGCCGTATGGCACAGAGCACCATCCTGCTGGAAAACAAACACATCGGAATAGATGGCAAAAACTTTCAGCAAGAATGCTTTTATATTTATCGGCGTTAACAGTACCGTCAATGATCTGTAGCTTTCCAACTCCCCTTCCAGACATACAACCCCAGACAATAACGGATGCTGGAAACTTGACTTTTTTAATCAAACAGTCGGTATGGCATGTTTCCGCTGATGTACGTAACACGCGTTTCCTAGTGTCGCCTACGCACACATCAAATTTGGACTCATCACTCCAAATTATCGTATGCCATTGTCGTAAAATGCAATTTTTGTACGATTTAGCCCATTTTAAACGGTTGCGTTTTTGTAAATTACTAAGCAACGGCTTTTCTTTTGCCTAGTGAATAATATAATAAACTAAGAATAATTTCTAACAGCGAAATCACTTGAAAAAATTACCTTATAAAACTTGTAGCCTAATTTTCTAACCGCTCTTTTGGTAGTCGATAAAGAAATTTGTTTATTAATCATTTGTCGCCATAATAGAGTGAGTTCTCGCGCATTTGATCGTCGATTTGCTTTGACAATTCTTCTCAAAGCTCGCGCATCGGCATTAGAAATTTTTGATGGACGACCAGTTTTTTTACTTTCCGTAACACCCCCAGTTTTTTTTTTAAATTAATAATATCTTGCACTGTCGACCGCAGAACCGAATGAGAAATCGAAATTTTTCGTGCAGAAATTCCATTCTTATGGACATTAATAATATATTCTCGTAAATCAGCACCCAGTGCTTTACTACGAGCCATTTTTCTCTAAAAACTTATCAGCAACTACTAATGACATGCATTTGTCTTTATCTTTTGTTTTGTCAAGCGTTGCCCCATTAAACGGCTGCTATGATCAAATTTTATATGCGGCCGAACTATTATGCGCCGGTAGTTATAATTTGTTTTTGAGAATAATTTTCTAAATATTATTAATATTGCAATTTGTTTTCTGTAAATAAAAGTTAAAAGCTCAGGTTTCGTGAATATATTAATATTTTTGAACAAACAAAAGTTTATTGACTAGTTTTTAAAGTATGATAAATAGCCCAATTAAAAAAACTAATCCGGCCGAACTATTATGGGCCTCGGCTCGTATACGTAATATCTAGTCTCTGTTTGCTATTAGCTCTCCATTTGTGTTCATTAGTTTGTGAATTTCCTTTTTACCGTTTGTCACTTCCCGTTGTAACTCTATTTAATACCGTGACATCTTTAAGTATGTGCTTTTTTCTGATATGAAGTAGTCAATCTCGTTAAACGTTTTGCTGTCTGGACTCCTCCATGTCCATCTTCTGTGGAGTTTCTTGTAAAAGAAACTGTTCATTTGGAATAAGTTTTTTTCTAGTAGGCACCTCTAGAGTTTTTGCTTGGACTACCAAAGTTTCCTAGGGCATACTCTGATGGGTTATTTTTTATTCCAATTTTGGCGTTGAGGTCTCCCCACAGAATAGTAAAGTATGTCGGGTTTTGTTCAAATACTTTGTTGTCATAAAACATCTCTACTACATCATCTTTGTAATTCGAAGTGCATAGACCTTTTTTTTTTCTCAGTCATTCATACTACTAAACATTCATGCAACATGCACCCTAAACTTAACTAAGCAAATGCGGTCGCCCCAGTCGGGATTCAATCGCCCCAACGGAGCGACCGCATTTGCTGTGACCTCGAGTGGCCAATGCATTTTCGCACTAGACCACCGCGGTCGCTGAAGTGCATAGACCTGAATAATGTTTAGTTTATATCTGATGTTAAGTCTTAGGATTAGACATGCTATGAAAAACAATAAAGCTCCTGGGGAAGACGGGATTGTTACAGAAGCCATAAGAAACACTAATCGATAGGCTGAAAAAACTGTTCAACTTGTGTTTACAAAATCAGAATATACCTACAAGCTGGAACAACTCAATAACGATATTTCTCCACAAGAAAGGGGACGCAACAAACTTGGAAAACTATAGACCCATCAGGCTTTTAAACCATCTGTACAGGGTATTCACCCGAGTAATCACCACTAGATTGGAAAGGAAACTAGAATTTATCAACCCAGAGAGCAAGTTGGGTTTCGCTTGGGCTATGGAACGAACGACCATCTGCAGTATATTAAAATCCTAATTGAAAGAACAATAGAATATAACAGACCGCTAGTCCTAATATTCGTCCATTTCCAGAAAGCATTCGACACCGTGGAAATGACTGCCATCCTACAAGCACTAAAAGAATGCAGAATTGACCATAAATATGCCTATATCGTCCACCAATTATACAAAAATGCCACAACAACTGTAAAACTCCATAAAACCATTAACAAAATAAATATGAATAGAGGAATTAGACAAGGAGGCGCCTTATCTCCAAAAATATTCATTACGGTATTAGAACATGAAAATGACGGAGTGGGAAAACCTAGGAGTTACCATTGATGGAAAAAATTAAGCCATCTCTGCTTTGCAGACGATATAGTATTAATAGTGGACGACTATAAAAAGGCCAACCAAATGTTATGGAAGTTACAGCAAGTAACGAATTGAAAATAAATTATGTTAAAACCAAAATGATGCCCAACCTAGTATTTAGTGAACAGATGAAACTTGAGAATACAGAAATCGAAACAGTTGAAAAATATATTTATCTCGGGCACCAAATAAAAATCTGTAGAGATAACCAAACATGCGAGTTGTCAAAGAGAATAAGTCTAGGTTGGGCCGCATATGGAAATTACGAGATATTTTTAAGACCGATATTCCAACTAGTTTGAAAAGAAAAACCTTCAACCAATGTGTTCTCCCGGTCCTAACGAATGGAGCAGAAACATTAACTCTCACCAAAACAACAGCGAAGAAATTACAAGTCACGTAACGTAAAATGGAAAGATCTATGCTTGGATTAACCCTGAGAGACAGAATCGGAAATGAAGAAATCCGAAGAAGAACGGGCGTTGAGGATGTTATAATATGCATTGCAAAACCAAAATGGAATTGGGTAGGTCACCTAGCAAGATTAAGAAACGGCCAATGGACAAAAAAGATCGTTGAATGGAGACCGAGAGCCGACAAACGTATTCGGGGAAGACCACCAATTAGATGGACGGACGATCTTAAGAGAGTTTCGACCAACTCGATCGCAGCTGCTCAAAGTGGAGAAAATTGGAAACATCTTGGGGAGGCCTGTGTTCAACAATGGACTAGAGAGGCTGTGTGATTATGATGACTACTTACCTTTTATTTGTACTGGTATTGAATCGTTTCTGTAATAGTATTTTTTCTTCATACAGGTTGAGTTTTTTAAAGTGTTACAAGGGGATATCTCGAAAACGGTTTAAAATTTTTTTGTGAAATAATAGTAATAGGGAGACGGGGGGACATATTCAAACATATTTTTGACATTTACCCCCCCCCCCTATTTTGAAGGGCGGCGGGTAACTTTGGATTTTTAAATGGGATGATGTACTTTTTTTTATAAAATTCGAATCTACGTAAAAAACTAGGTATGTGTGCGAAAAAAAAAATTGATTTGCTCTTTCGGTTACGGAATTATGATTTATTAGGTTATAAAAACAAAAAAATATTAACAATTACATTTCTACTTATTTATCGTATGTTGATTATTATTTGTTTCCATGGAAACGCGTTATTTTTACTTATGTCAGTTTATTGCTCAATTAAACATGGAAAATAATTTTAATGTGCAAGTTGATATGTTGTTAATTTTGGGGGAGTGCAGAAAAAACTACAGAGAAGCTGCACTAGTGTGGGCAGAGAGGTTTCCTAATAATCCGAAATCTCATATGGCATTTCAAAGGCTGGAAACCGGAAGTCGTACTACTGGCAGTTTGAAATCGAAACCACGAGTTCGGAAGAGAACTAAAACTGACGAAAATAGTGCAGTTGGCGTTTTAGGAGCGGTAGCTGTTGACCCGCATGTAAGTACCAGGCGGCTTGCTAGAGATGCTGGAATAAGTCAAAAATCAGTTGTGAACATATTGCATTTGTACAAATTTCATCCATGTCACATTACACTGCACCAAGAGCTATACGGACAAGAATTTGAAAATCGCGTTACATTTTGCAATTGGGTTTCCAGACAAATGCAAGGAAATAACAGGTTCCTAAACAATGTTATTTTTTCTGACGAAGCTAGTTTCCATAATTGTGGACAGGTAGGATTTTACGTTATCCCCTATCAGTAGAAATTTAATTTCTTTTTTTTTTCTTGTTTGGTTGTTTTCTTAAAGGTAAATAGACACAATATGCACTACTGGGCGGCGGAAAATCCCCACTGGATAAGAACTCTGGCAAATCAACATCCATGGTCAATTAATGTCTGGTGTGGTATAATCGGGGATAGAGTTATTGGTCCGCATTTCTTTGAAGGGCATTTAAATGGAGAAATGTACACTGATTTTTTAAGAAACCAATTACCCCAATTATTAAACCAAAACATAAACCCTGACATATGGTTTCAACAGGATGGAGCTCCACCCCATTATGCAATAGAGGCCCGTAATCATTTGAATGGAATATTTGAAAACAGGTGGATTGGTCGAGCTGGTCCGGTCAACTGGCCTGCTAGGTCCCCGGATTTGACCCCCTTGATTATTTCTTTTGGGGTTTTATAAAGGACAAAGTGATGGCGATTGCACCTACAACTTTCGATGATATGAAAAACAGAATCCGCTTTGCCTGCTCATTAGTGACACCTGCCATGTTGCAGTGTGTACGGAATTCATTTAGAAAAAGAGTGAGAAAGTGTTTGGAAGTTGAAGGGGGACATTTCGAACAATTTCTCAAGCATGGCAGACGATAAATAAGTAGAAATGTAATTGTTAATATTTTTTTGTTTTTATAACCTAAAGTAACCCGCCGCCTCTCAAAATAAGGAGAGGGGGTAAATGTCAAAAATATGTTTAAATATGTCCCCCCGTCTCTCAATTACTTCACCAAAATTTCACAAAAAAATTTTAAACCGTTTTCGAGATATCCCCTTGTAACACTTTAAAAAACTCACCCTGTATACTGTGTTAGTAATATTTAATCAATGAACATTCCTGAGTTTTTTTGGCATCATTTGAACAAATCTTTTGGAGTGGTAACTTGGTTTTCATATGCTCTTTGAAGGCTTGTCCCATCCAAACCATCACATACATTTTTTTCATACGCTATCATCCAAATTCTTGCTCAGGAAGACATATATTAAGAAAGTGTTATTAATTTGTATACCAGGCTGCTGATCTGTTCGTGAAGTAATAATTTTCTTTTAATTGGGAATAAGAGAATTTTGTGAAAGACACCAAATAAGATATTTTTAGAATAAATGTGCAGCCACAGTGTCAAACATTCTGATAAAAAACAAAACTAACGTGTTCTAGCTTTTCTTTATTTCTGAAATACACACCTAACTATTGGGTGTAAAGCAGCCGAACTGTGTTTTTCTTTTGTTTTAAATGGAATTCGCAAATTGAGTTACGCCCCCGGCAGCAACTGTTTTCACTGTGTTCACATTCAGATTTTAAAACAAAAGTTTCTACATTTCTAACTGATAAGTTTATATTAATATTATAAATATTCGTAAATACTAATTTTCATTATCTTAATTATTATGTATATCTGTAGAAATAGTTATTTTTCTTTTTATAATTAATGTAGGTATGTCCAGGGCCGTCCTAAGATATTTGGCGCCCGTGGGCTACTAACAAAAATGCGCGTGGGAGGGGAAGTAGTAGCGGGGTGACCGGTGAAGTTTTACAGAAGTTTCAGAACTAGAAAAAGTCAATATACGAGAGCAGCCATTTAAGTTTTTACAAAAACTAGAAAAGAAAAAATTTTTTGGTATTAACTGTTTTATTGCTTTTCAAAATATTCGCGTTTAAGATTTATACACTTTTGTATGCGTTCAAACCAATTTTTTCCACTTTGAAGTTCTCAAAAATATGGTTTTTGAAGGCTACAACAGCTTCTTGAGATGAAGATCGCTGTCCACATATTTTTTGTTTGACATTCGAAAACACAAAGAAGCCGTTAGCCGATAAATCAGGTGAATATGGGCAATGCGACATTTATTCAATGTTTTTCTCCTTCAAATAATCAATGGTTTGACGTGCTGTGTGAGAGCTGTCATTGTCATGGATGATGATGAATGACGCGACGTTTTCGGTTGTTTTTCGTGATTTTGTCGATGACTTCTGACAAACAAATTGTTGTATACCATTCAGCGTTAACTGCTCTTCGATCCTCTAAAGGAATAGTTGTGATATGTCCAGTACAATTGAAGAAACAAGCGATCATTTTCTTGTAAGTGCTTCGTGAAAGAACAACTTTTGTGGGATTCGATTCATCTTGGAACACCCAAACAGTGGATTGTTGCTTAGTTTCCGGTTCATACGAATATATCCATGGTTTGTCACCTGTTACGATGTTGTATACGGATTTTGCAGTTCCTCGGACGAATTTTTTTGAGCATTTCCTTACACCAATTAACACGAGCCTTTTTTTGAGCTTGGGTCAAATTACGCGGAATCCATCAGGAACAGATCTTTTTCACAGCTAAATGTTCATGGAAAATCGAATGTACTGCAGTCTTCGATATGCCTAAAAATGTCTCTATCTCGCTCTAAGTCACATGCCGACCTTCTTCGATCATGTTGCGCACAGCATTGATGTTTTTTTTTTTTGGAATAACGCGAAATTCATCACTGATGGACGCACAACCACGACGAAATTTCGCAAACCAATTATCAACAGTCTTTTCTGATGGTGCTTCATTACCAAAAGTTGAACGAAGTGATTCTATGCATTTTTGTTGAGTTAGGCCTTTACTAAGATCGTAAAAAATCATCCAACGAAAACTTTCACGTGAAACTTCCATTTTTTTACAAAATTGCTTTTTTTTTTTAAACGCTCACTGTAAACAAACGGTCGGATTCTAAGCTGCCACTGTTTTCACAATAACAAATGTCAAATTTTACGAAAATAATAATGACACATCTCAATAGCGCCACCTAGTGGTCGTTTGTAAAAACTTAAAAGGCTGCCCTCGTATTTCCAATAAAATAAAATTCAAATAACATATATCAACAAAAACAATCTATATAAACAAAAAAACAGAATTAACTTAGTATTTGTATAACTGTCGTTCGGATTCGACGTTAAACTGTAGGTCCCCCGTGTTTCTACCTTAGCGCTGAGGCGGAACACGTGGCAGAGAAGAGGCCGATGCCCAGCAGTGGGACAAAAAGGCTGTCAATGATGATGTATAACTTAAATATTTATTTTCTTAGCTTTTTCTTTAGCAAACGGGTTAAGAATATCACACGTATTTAAATAATTAAATAAATCACTCTCTATGGACAAAATACTTAAATCATTTATTTTGTCCTGTTCCAAGGAAGAGCTTAAATAATTTGTTTTTCTTTTAAGTGCTGAAAAAGATCATTCACCGCTGCAATTTGTAGCTGGTCTCCAGCCGTCAAACTGATTTAAGTGCAAGCAAAATTGCCGCCCCAAAAGACTGGCGCCCCGGGGCTATAGCCCATTTAGTCCTATGGTTAGGGTGGCCCTGGCGTATGCCTGAACTGTTGTTTTGTTATTTTAGTTGTGTTTGTAAATATTTGTAGGTAATTTTTTTGTGAATATTAAAATTATGCCAAATTACTAAATTATTAATTGTAGGAGCCAATTTTCTGTCAGATTGTGTTTCCAGCATAAAAAAAACTGCGATTTTCTTTTGTTTCAAGCAAGATTGGCAATATCAGTAGAGCCACCTATGAAAAATATTTTACTTTAAACATGTTCCCATTGAAATCCCAGTATAAAACTTTCTACAATTATGAAGAGTTATAGTCGGCAAACACAATTTGTTTAGCCAAATTTTATTTTTGATTTTTTAATGGCGTTTTAAAATAAACAAGTAAAATACTGCTAGTGTACTCACTCTATGTTGTAATAGATTGAGATTCAATTACAGGTAGTTGGGTTGGGTTGGAGTAAAGTTAATTCCTTAAAATTACAATTTGAGTTACATTAGGTAGGTCTCATGTTACAATTAGTTTTAAGATAAGTTTAATTAGGTTAGGTAGGAATTGAGTTTGGTTAAGTTAAATTTAAGATCAAGTTAAAGCCGAGATAGGTTAATTAGCTGAAATTACATTTTAGTGAGGTTAGATTATGGTAAATTGTATTAGGTTAGAAAAGAGTTGGTGAGGATAAATCCTTATTAGGTTATGTGGCTTAAATTACAAAGAAGTGTGCCACGATTAATTTAAGATTTGATTAGTACTAAGTTAGGTTACAGTTAAATTAGGTTAAGTAACTTCCATGAGATTAAGGCAACTTTGGTTAAATTAGAATTAAACCAGTCAAGATTAAATCCAACTTAGGTTAGACAGTTTAAATTACAGTTACGTGAGGAGATTTGGTTGAAGATGGTGGGTTAGGTTAGAGATAATTTAATTTAAGATAAGTAACTTAAGTTGGCTTTAGATTAAGGTAAAACTTGGGATATGTTAGAGTTACATAAGTTGATGTTGATTCATCATTGACTTTTTTAGTGAATCAACTAGTTTGCTTCACTTTAAGTTAAATCAAGCGAGGTTAAATTATGGTAAATTGGTTTGAATTAGAGTTGAATGAGGTTAAGTTAAAAAAAAGTTAGTATGATTAGTTTCTATCTGTGAGGCTGTTCTAGTGGTTCAGCTAATTTTGTTTCAAATTTTCAGAGCTATTGGATATTTACACATTTAATATTTTTCAGTACCATGCTGTGTATATTTTATGGCTTCTCATTTTTCAGTTTTTTAATGTCTGTAGAAAAAACAGTTAAAATAATTAAATGAGGTTAAATTACGGCAAGTTTAGAGTTAAGTAAGGTTAGGTTGCAGATAAGTGAGGTTAGGTTCGAATTAAGTGAGGTTGGGTTAATATCAAATTAATCTGAACTACACTTAAGCAGCCTTTTGTTACCCTTTCCTTTCGATGGTGCTTTTTTACCATTACTTTTGATTCCTATCTGCAAAGCTATTGTATATATTCATTTTTTTTAAATTTTTATATACAGGGTGTTTCAGAAATAGGTACAAATATTTAAACCAGTAATTGAGTGGCTAAAGTAGAAGTCAATGGTAGATACTATTCATTTTTCAAAAATCATGTTTATTTTTTTAAATTAAAAATTTAAATAAAATTTTGTTTGAGAACTGCTGGTGATACATAGAAAATACATTTAAGCTACAGAAGGTTATTACCTAATTGTGAAGTAAATCCAAAGTGGCAAACACGTAAAAACTTGTCCGACTTGTGATAAATAGAATAGAAATTACTGACCTACCTAATTGTATTGGTTTGTGGTAGGCGATAAGAAATTTCTTTGCACTTCTATCTTACTCTCCTTTGCATAATATGTATTTGAACTCAAATTTTTGTTATTATCCTGCGGTACTCAAACAATTTTGGGTAAAATTTTCAATTGTTATTTTCTCATATCGTAAGGGCCCCATTGCCAAAGAAATGTTTTTTCTAGTTTGTATATATTGTAATCTATCATCGGATTTAATATTTGTATCTATTTCTGATATACCCTGTATATTATATACACATACTATGGCCGAGTATGTGTATTTTTTATATCTGTATTTTCTTCGTTTTAAACAGTTAAATTACTAGTGGTATTTTTTTTGGAAATAAAATTTTCAGATAATTAATCCTTAGTTTTTGTTTGTGTGGTCTACGGTAACACAACCTATCAATGTGCAGTAGATAAATAAAAGCTATGTTTTTAACAAATGGTAAACAAGTAGGTCACCTTGGTGTAATAGCTAATGTGGGAACTTTTCAGGGACAAAATGTGGTCTGCTGCGATATGGGTGCTCGTTTCGCTGATAACACTCTTAATTATTAGAAGATTCTTCTTCCTCTAGCCTGCATTTTAGGGTAATTGTGCATAAATAAGAATCAGATTTATATTATACATAATGTAGTAAAATACAATATAATGTATAAACAGTGCTTTATTGTTCATGTTTTATTAAAAATGTTGCGTTTTATGTGTTGTACAAATTGATATTTTGTGGGTCAATTCTTAGGTCACAACCTTTGAATAATTATTGATGGCAAGGACTGAGTGATCATTATACTTAGTTAACTGTAATTGATTGTTTATAGAAAATCACGTCTGCCATCAATAACTTTTTTTATTCCTGAACTCACTGGATAGGCACTTTCTGTGTTTAATTAACAATTAAGTTTTCTAGTAACAATATTTTTAGAGCCAACTCTGAGCTTTAAAAGTTTGTTACAGCTTTACGTCTGTTTCCATACAGTAAAAACAAGTATATACAATGCGTATGTGTGATACCTTAATCCCAAAAGTAGATACATTTTTCTAAAGGTTGGACCAGGACGGATAAATACTATAATTAAGCTAAATTGTGTGCACTTAAGTTTACCACATTAGTTCCTTATTATAAAAATTTGTATTATTTGTTATAAAATAGATTTATTACGAATTTATGGTGTGTTTTTATGACTAGTTAACTTGAGACCATGGCAATCTCCTCTGCATTCTTAAAACAAATGAGGCCACCTTAAAAATAGTACAAAAATATATTTTTATATGGCGAGCAGTTTTGCTTTTCAATCAGAAAAGGCGTTTATGAACTCAAAATTGCACATACCAGAAATGCAATTTCACATATCGGCAATGAAATTTCACGAAATATCACATATCTGAAATGAATATTTACATATTTAAAATGAAATTTCATATATGTAAATTTAATTTTACATATTTGAAAAACAATTCACATATTTCAAATGTAATGTTTTACATATTTGAAATGAAATTCACTTATTCCAAATGAAATATTACATATCTGCAATAAAATTTCACGTATTGGACATTAAGTTCACATATCGGCAATGAAATTTCACATACCCGAAATATTTCAAAAATCTGAAATGAATATTTACATATTTAAAATGAAATTTCATATAAGTAAATGCAAGTTTACATATTTGAAAAACAATTCACATATTTCAAATGTAATTTTACATATCTGAAATAAAATTTAGTTATTCCAAATGAAATTTTACATATCTGAAATAAAATTTCACGTGTTTGATATTAAGTTCACATATATACAATGAAGGGTCCCGAGTTGCGCACATTGATCGCCCGTTCACGTACGATCTGGAGAGTTAAGGCTGCGTGGTCTCCGGTCAGTACTTGGATGGGCGACTCAAAGGTTGCGTTAACGCGGCGCCACTCTCCCACGAGGATTGATCACTATGGGAGAGTAGATCAACAACCCCCCTTATGGGGGGGGGGAGTCCCTTGCCCAACAATGAGATGTTGCGGGCTAATAATAATAGTATGCAATGAAATTTCACATATCTGAAATATTTCAAACATCTGAAATGAATATATACATATTTAAAATGAAATTTCATATATGTAATTTTACATATCAGAAAAACACTTCACATATTTCAAATGTAATTTCACATGTTTGAAATACAATTCACATATTTCAAATGTAGTTTTACGTATCTGAAATGAAGTATTACATATTTGAAATTAAGTTTCGCATATCCGCAATGAAATTTCATATATATTATTGTAATTTCACATATTTGAAATACAATTCACGTATTTCAAATGTAGTTTTACGTATCTGAAATTAAGTATTACATATTTGAAATTAAGTTTCGCATATCCGCAATGAAATTTCACATATATTAATGTAATTTCACATGCCAAAACACAATTCACATATTTCAAATGTAGTTTTACGTATCTGAAATGAATTGTAACATATCTGAAATGATGGAGTATCACATATCTGCAATGACATTTCATATATTTGAAATGAAATATCATATCTAAATGTAATTTTACATATCTGAATCGATATTCTCATAATTCAAATGTAATTTTACAAATATTAAATGAAATGTCGCATATCTGAAATGAAATTTGCATATCTGAAACGAAATTTCACATACCTGCAATGAAATTGCACATATTTAAAAAGAAATTTCATATAAGTGAATGTAAGTTTACATATTTGAAAAACAATTCACAAATGTAATTTTACATATCTGAAATAAAATTTAGTTATTCCAAATGAAATTTTACATATCTGAAATAAAATTTCACGTGTTTGATATTAAGTTCACATATATGCAATGAAGGGTCCCGGGTTGCGCACATTCGTCGCCCGTTCACGTACGATCACGAGAGATAAGGCTGCGTGGTCTCCGGTCAGTACTTGGATGGGTGACCCGAAGGTTGCGTTAACGCGGCGCCACTCTCCCACGAGGATTGATCACTATGGGAGAGTAGATCAACAACCCCCCTTATGGGGGAGGCCCTTGCCCAACAATGAGATGTTGCGGGCTAATAATAATAGTACGCAATGAAATTTCACATATCTGAAATGAATATTTACATATTTAAAATGAAAAATCATATATGTAATTTTACATATCGGAAAAACACTTCACATATTTCAAATTCAATTTCACATATTTGAAATACAATTCACATATTTCAAATGTAGTTTTACGTATCTGAAATGAAGTATTACATATTTGAAATTAAGTTTCGCATATCCGCAATGAAATTTCATATATATTAATGTAATTTTGAGGCGGCCGTGGGCTAGAGGTTAGCGCGTTAGACTTATACGCTGAAGGTCCTGGGTTCAATTCCCAGTACCGGAACATCGGATTTTTCACGGCCGTTCTCCCTCGCAAGGCAATGGCAAACCAGCGAGGTATTCTGCCTAGTATGGTCTTCTCTGGAGCAGAAGTGTTTACACTTCCCGTGGTTCGGAGCCCACGTTAAGCTGTAGGTCCTCTA
>JABXWE010017560.1:0-28135 GCA_014611495.1 Limonius californicus
TTACACAGTGTAGGTACTTATCGATACCACCCGCTAAGCCCCAAGCGCAAGTCGACCCTAGGATTATAGGTCCGTGAGACTGGTCCGGCGCAAGTCGACCACGGGATTATCAAGATACCCATAAACTGGCGCATCTCGTCTATACCCTAAAAATAGAGCGTTTAGTGTTGCAGTCACGTAAATTTCAGATCACGTATTCACAAATCAGCCTGAATTCCGAGAGAAAATCGTAAAGTATACATATTTAGCAACAACAACAAACTTCCAGTCGCTTAAGTTAGCGAAATGAAACTAGAGTTTAAAAGCTGCAGACGTTTTTGAATATCCTTCAATATGTATGCAGGAGAAACTTCTTTAAATCAATCCCGTCAGTGAGCAGTCGGCACGATCCAAAGTTTAAGCGCAGTTTGAAGTAGATTCTATCAAATTTCCAGATCGATTTGCTTAAAATATGACATCAAGCCTGGAAGCTTTATAGATTAATGAAATAAGCGGGTTGGTTTTCGTTAATTTATAACTCGGCCACCATAACGACTACTTGTTTTTAATAAGATGTGAAGCTCCGACGGCTACAATTTACTGCTGTATTAACTCGAAAGCATTTTTATTAATGCCGGATGTGTAATTTTATATATGGATGTGAACATAATTTATAAAGTTTTATACAGCTGCACTATCACGCATTGCAGAGATCTTGTAGGAATTCTACTGAATGATTGCCATCGCGTACTGTCTACATTTGTTAGTTGAACGTTTTCGCTAAAACTTGTGATAACTTCTGGTTGTGAACTCAAAATGTTGGGATTACTATGCAAACAAAACAATTAATACGAAACTGCAACATTGGGTACGCAGAACCAGTGTGGTCTGATTTACACCGAGGCTGCTCTAAACTTGTGCACTCAATTATAATCACCAACTTTACACATACATAAAAAGATATGAATTTTCTGTCTGTTAACGAGGTCATATGATACCAAGTCGAGTCGAACAACCGGAATCCAGAAGCAAACTCAGGTGTGCTTAACAGGTAGAGTGGGGAAGATTGATGTAAACGCCGAGATACAACTATCTCTGACCGATATCTCGTTTCATTCGACATTTATACAAGCGAATAAAAAATGACTTAAAAGAACAAATTGGAAAGGTGGTCGATTGTACCTGACAGGTAAATGAGAACAAGCGTTGGATATACCTTGTTATTATACAATAATTAATAATTAATTATTCGCGTACTTGTAAGCTTTTAAATGAAACTTTAACCGAATTTTGCGTAATTGTCAGTTTCTCAATTTTAATTGCACTGACACGTTTGTGGTTAGTATTTGGAAGGATTACGCGTGGCTCAAAATAAGGACACCTAATTTTAGTGAACGTTATGCTGTCGAAGCCGATTAAGTGGTTGCAACAAGATGCCATAAGGCGTAAAGGAGTGTCCAAATTGATCGAACAAACGATGAGCCACCGAACTTCTCTATTAATGTTCCATCAATAGAACGTAATACCTATGTATTTTAACAGTCGGTTCAATAAATTTTGTGGTGATGTTTAACGGTTTCCTGATGTAGAATAAAATACAATATATAATGATGGTCCAAGTATGATTCAGAATTTTGTGTAACTTTATAATTGCCGTAATTATATATTTGAATGTTTTCTTTCTATCTCTAGGCAGGGTTTTGTTTCCAATCTTCTTCTTCCGAACAACTTTTCCAATACATTAAAGCAATAAAGTCATACGATAGCGTCGATGTTTCCTGGATATAAGGGTGTGCATTGTTGTCTAGAAACCGGAAGCTTGTTTCGTGGTAATTTTTTTACAAACCTCATACCTATTTCGACAATTATTTGAAGCTCCCGTTTTTAGTGAAATCTTCTTCCTTTTAACATTTCTTCCAAGTGACTAAAAATATGAAATATAAATAACATTCTAGACTGCATGGAAAATGTATTAAGTATTTCCCTGGGCATGAGAGTGTGGATTTTGATGGAAAATCCTGTCTGTCGGAATCCTAACTCCCCTTTCTAATAAATTCACTTCACATTCTCCATACTTGCTTTGACAATTTCTTGTATTTTATAAATCGTGTACAGCTTTCTGGGAGCTACAATATATTTTTCGAATTTGTTGCCAGATCTTCCTCCCCCTCACATTTGTTTCAATGAATTAAGGAAGAAAAAGTTGTGTGGTTCTACATGTGCTTTTTAAGTGTTTCCCAGTTGAACTTGGTGTGTATTATCGTTGAAAACTGGAGTCGCGTCATACATCCGTCGATAATTAATTTATTTTCAGAAATTGAGATACAGCAATATTTCTTCTGCCCACTTTTTAGTAGCTTTCCTGAAATTGATCCTTCTTCTTCCTCAGTATGTAGGTCAGTGGCCTGTTAATTATATACAATTACTAGTTCTGTGAGCCCTCTTTACACTATGACAGACAGGAGGTTGTCCTAGTCCGTCGAACAGAGGAGAGAAGTGCCACTACATGGTTTACGGCTATCATAGATGTTTGTATGATAACCGGGACCGATGGCTTAACGTGCCCGCCAAAGCAAAACCGGTTGCATATCACATTATATTGGCCTACCCGTTCGAGTATTGCACTACGAATACCGTTTGTCCGGCGCCCGCACTGCTTCGCTATGCAACTGATGAAATTGATTCGAAAAGTCATGTGGTGACAGATCTGAACACTACTGGGGACATTTTAAGTCTTTTCCATTTCACATTTGCAAGTTTTTCCTGGAAATTACGGTAAGCGTTGTTGTGGAGAAACCTGAAGTTCTTGAGCGATCTCTCGGAAACCTAATGCTTCGTGGAAAAACTTCTTCACCCTTTTTATATTTATTTTGACATTTTATTGAATTTCATGACTGGATTACTGGTTTGTTTAATTTTTTAACAACTTTACTATACCGTTTTGAACAGCATAATATTTCCATTTGTTTTACAAAATTTTGAACATTATCTTGTTCCTGACATTTCCTCCAATGTATTAAAGAGCACTCATGTGGCCACAATTTTCTAAACAAGTTTCCTAAAAGCCCGAAGATTCTAATCATTCATTCGCAAATTCTTCGTCGTAAATTGTCTTACTTATTTCAACAATTTATTGAATTTCATAAAGCGAGATACAACTATTTTCTTATATTCACCTTTCTCGGAGCTTCGTGATATATTGAGCAGAATAATAAGGGAATTTTTTACTAAACTTTGAACGTCAATGTGTTGCCAAATTTTGCTCCTAACATTTCTTCCAATGGCATAAGCAGATCAAATTGATGTGATGGCTAGATTGTACTGAGCATGTAATGATTCCTAATTTACCCTGATCTGTGTTTTCTAGGTATGAGAGTGCATTTTAGTGGAGAAATCTGAAACTTGTGACCAATCTGGAAGTGCTAATTCTTCGTACTACTTATTGAATTACATAAATGGCAATATGGCAATTGTTCTTGCATCCACCTTTATAGGGTTTGATGTATACCATTTTCAACAGTACCGTAAGTCAATATTTTTCCAAACTGTGAACCCCCCAATTGGTGGAAAATCTTTTTGCTCTTAGCATTTTTTTTTCTAGAGAATTAAAAATGCAAAAGTATCCTCTTAGTAACTGTTTCCTGGGTGTGAATTATTGTGGAGGAACCCACAGCGTCTAACCGAACTATTTGCAGCCTAGAAAATTTAGCAATCTCATGCTTATTTTGTTAATTTGAATAAATGGAAATGCAGAAAATCAGGTTTTTATATGACCTTTTTGTAATTCCTTCCGACATTTATAGACTTGGGTTTTTCAAAATATTACACCAACGAATTCGCTCAATATAGCGATTACTAATTTAAACGAATGAACTGGATGTAAGGATGTAACATAAGGCTACAAAATAGTCGCCAAAATTACCAGAAAAATTACTTTGCCCTATTTCTATGTTAAAAGCCCAACAACTAAATGCCGAGTCATATTTAAACCACCCTCTTACACAAAATAACGAAATATTTGGTAAATATTTCTACTTATTGCTATTGCTAATTGATTGTAACTAATATTTTCAAATAGGTAAGATACTTTTTAAATAATAACAAAATTTAAGCATTTAACTTATAATACGACACAGTGCTAGAAAATTACAGGAATAGTAGACCTGAAAACATTTCATGTAGTTTTTCCTTCAGAAATATTTCTTGCCTATCTGAATCTCTTGCATTCTCAGAGGTACTTATACAAGTTCTTAATCAGCCGCATTTCTACTTCATTGCGAATATGTAGCATTCTCAATATGGATACGGAAATCTGCAGAATATAATTTACGAGAATTTTAATGTAATTTATACATGTTGTTTTTATCTTCTTGGCTGCTGTCCACAAGATATCTCATGTCTGTACTGAAAAATAGGAAACTTGTTCTTCTGTTCCTTCAACCAAGATATTTCTGCTTTATCCATATTGCATGCCATGTTCTTGATTTGTCATGTCATACTTTATGGCTTTGATAGTAAATGATTTCTTAATTGAATAATGTTAAGAAACGTGCAATTAACTTTCTTGTAGTACATTTTTCAGTTCTTATCATGTTTTGGTATGAATACATTATCTCTCGGCGATTGACGCAGGTGATTGTTTTAACGATTTGATCTAATCATGTGTAATATTTTTGCTGTCGCTATTTGACATTGACTGCTGTTATTGTTCGCATATTTAAACTTTTGAAATTGCACATAAAAAATTTCCAGGTTGTACAGTGCAAAAATGTTAAAATGTACTTTTCTTAATCTAGACATTTGAATATGGTGGTTTTAGTATATACAGTATGTTAAATTTAGCGGCTCACACTGTATCAAAGAAGGCAAATTTACATATGCAGGTCTTACTATCATGTTATAAATATATTTTATGTTTTAGGATGAGTTTTGTAATTGCACCTGCTTACATTAGAAGGTCTAGGTTCAAATAGATCTGTTGAGTTCTTTCTCTTTCTGATTTAATTAAAGGTAATTTAAAAAAAGAATATTCTTGTTCTATTGGGTGATACCTTTTAATAAGGATAAGTTAGTGTTCTACAAATACGTTTGCGTTGTTTTTAGATGTTCGTCTTTATTATACCTTTTTGTAAATTAACGCGCTTTATAAATATAAAGAAAAGATTTAATATACATTAAATTTTTAAATTTATCTCTCAAATGCAATTAATAACAGCCAAAAATTCAATAACTTGATGGTTATTATAAGCGTCCTTTTATTTTACTAGATCTCACAAATGAACGACACAGCAATAGTAACTTAAAACGAAGACATCGAAACTGCTGCCCACGAATTCCAAAATGCTATAAATACAATCTCTGAGTGTAAAGAGATGTTTGGAAAACCGCGTCCTAGATCTCTCCGAATCAAAAACTAACCAACCAACCAACCAAACCACCCACGGTTTTCAGAATTATAAGGTGCATGAATATCTTTGTATGACAAAGGTTAGTGGAAGATGGGTATAACGCGAATGCGTTCGCCACTCCAAATGCCTGTTCGGGTAGAAGCAAGTAAATCGTTTTTGTCGCGTTGCGGACACGAACCAGATTTAATTATCAGCTCATTTATCGGTGGTGAATCTTGGGTCCATTGTTATGATCTTGAATAGAAATAAACGTCGATGCAGTAGCATGTCAAAGGCTCGAGTCCTCTAAGAAGTTCAAAGTTACCCCTTCTGCAGGAAAAAATAGTGGTAACAAATGTTTTGGGACTGCAATATATTGTGTAGACTGATTATATGCAGAAAGGTAGTACAGTAACAGGAGTGTATTATACAAGTTTATTGCATCGCCTTAGAGATGCTATTAAAAATGGAAACTGACGCGAGATGTTTTGCTGGTGCACGACAATGCACCAGTGCACAAGTCAAGACTAGCAAATGCTGAAACTGATGCGGCTTTTCTGTTACCCAACCTCAAGAAATTATTAGTTGACGAAAATTCAGAGACATTGATGAACTTATAACCGCTATAGAGGACCACCATTTGAAGTTGAAACCAAAAGAATATATTTCAAGCCAATTGAAATTGTTATAGAAACGGTGTATATGTGCATTTAAAAGCAAGAGAATGGTGAGATCCAAACTATATTCTTCTTCTTCTTAGAGTGCTTTATCTCTTACGAGACGTAGCGATCTTCTCTCCTATGCCTGTGTTACGCGTTTAATGTGCCACAAACATAGAGGACCTACAGCACAACCACGGGAAGTGTAAACACTTCTACTCCAAAGAAGATTTACTAGGCAGAAACTATATTCTTGCTGTTGCTCTAATCTTTTGTTTTCATGCCTAGTCCGAGAATTTAAAAACAGCTCCTCGTATATTACCTATTTATTTTTACACTAACAACAAATTATCAAATGTTTTAATGTTCCAAGTAAAATACAGCCCTTATATATCACAAGTTTTTTCATTCTTTCATTATAATGATTTTGTTGTGTCGGAGAAGGCACTCTACTTTATGACACTATTTATTGGAAATTAATATGCTAATAATGATTGATTCCTTAAAAGTAAAAAATGCGCATCTTCGTAAATATAACCTGTTAGTTAAATCTTCGGGTAGATGTCTCAATGGTACAATCATATTAAAGGTATTAACATACTGTTTTCATTGTGTCATGCTACACGTGCCATAAAAGAGTTAATGCTTGTATTATTAACTATTCACATGCGTTACATATTTTGCTGAGTTTATTTGTCCATCACACACTGAGATGTAATAGATATAGTTATTGTTGCGGCTCTTAGTTAAGCCGTGGCAATTACTAACTTGGTGGTTTAATTTAAACAGAAGAGATTATTTGTTATTTAAGTTTTTTATATTTTTTAACAGATTTCATACCACATTTCATTATTCTAAAGTAAAAACAGTTCTTTTTAGAACGAAATCTAGTTTTTTACACGATGTTATTCCTTATTTCATTTAATATTAATCCGATTTTTATAAAAAATACTAATTTGAGGTTATATTTCGATTGAAACGGTTTTATAATATGTAGGTGTACTTACTTTTCAATAAGGTTCAATAGATAAGCTTTTTCTCATTCTGTATAGCTTTCTCTACCTGTTTTCGCCATTTACTGATTTACTGTAAAGAAACTGAGCAGAAAATTACCAAGTAAGTTTAGTCAAGGTCTTGAAATGTTTACGAATCCTATCTTAAACTTATCCAGCTGTTAACTTTAGCTTTGGTGGATATTTCAGCACTTTATCCCAATTTGAGGTTATAATCGGTTTGTTAGTTTTTGACTATACATTGTGTTGAACGTTGGAACAAGAACGATTATGTGTCTAATATGATATTTTAATTTAGCATATTTGTTTTGTACCCTAAATATAATATGGAAAAACTTTGTAGTGAAACAGTTTTGGACTTCTATGTATTAAGTGCTTGAAACCCGCTGTTAGTACTATAACTAAGAGTTAACCTTAATGTAGATCGTTCCGAGAGACCATACTGTAAGTCTGGTAATGGATGTGTTACCAAAATTAATTTTATTAGGGGGAAACCAAATCTGATTTTAGGAAGTTTTGCAACTTCAAAGATATTATAATCGAGGTGTTTCCGGAAACAGTTTAAACTACAATTTGCATTCCTCCTGCTTTAAATCGTTTAATTTACATAATAACAACTTTAAAAAAATAATACAACAATAACTTAGTAGGAGAATGTTAGTTTTAAAATAAATTTTTGTTAACGGTCGAACATAATTTAAAACATGTTATACGGAACGAAACATGTTTCAGTCACATAATTTTATATGTTTAACACAAAACGCCCACTGTTAGAAATGATTTAAATACAACTACAGCGGTGTTATAAAGTCCTACTTACACGACTTTAAAAATTGAGAAATAAATTAAGTTTAAAATCAATTTCTAAAATTATATTTCAGCTATACGCTATATTAATATTCTATATAAAATTGGTACTTAATAAAAAAAAAAAGATAAAAGGCTTCCACATTATATAACATATTGTTTAAATTTTAAGCTATCTGTCAAGCTTGTTCGTTCTAAAACAGCATTATCTAGAACTAAATTTTTTTTAGCCGCCCACTACCCAGTATTGTAATCGATATTTTCAAATTCAGTATACTTTCTAATAACTGAAGATGGATTTCATCTTACTATGGCGACGAGTTTACGCTCTAGTCAAATATGTATTGAAATATCAGGTGATCTCAGAGGCCATAAATAACACCCCTTACTCCCAATCCAGTTATTCCAAATCCTTACTGCAGAAGTTTATCTGAAGTTGTACATTTGCGCTGGCGCGCCGTCGTGCTGGATTCACATTTGTCTGCGGACTGCCAAAGACAGATCGTCTGTCAAACGACTAACAGTTATTTTGTGTTGTTATTGTGCAATAAATGTACTGTTCCTGTCTTTGATTAAAACTTCATTTTCGAAGCCTAATTAGGTAGTTTGTTTTTCCTAGTATTGAGACATTATTTATTGTAGGAATTATGCATATATAGAATATAGAGGATTTAGTGTATAGGAAATTATTAAACAAAAGAATCGGAAGGGAATGGGAAGATATAGAAGAATAGAGTGGTTTACGGTTAGAGAGATGATGTATTGACAATATCTTTATCTTAAAATACTTAGTAGAAAATAAGTTGGCCCGAGGAAAAGAATTACACTTAACCCTTATAGACCTTAAAAGGCGTACGACTCGGTACTCTAACAAATTATGAAAAATCTTTGAAAATAATGATAATAGACTTACCTATAACTTACGTAAATGCAGGAAAAAAGCTAAGGCTAAGGTATGGAACTGGGATCCCTCCTAAAGTTGCAAAAAAGGACGTCCAAGAACACAATGGCTATGACTAAGAACAGCAATGGCAGACAGGAATTTTGAAGACGAAGATTGACAAACCAAACAAATTTTGGAAATCGGAATGCGAAAAACGACACTAGAGCTGTAGGAAACTCGCTTATTATTATTATTACTTATGTAGAAAATATAAAAGCGATACCATATTAAGAATTTTGTCAGCTTTCCAAATATGAAACAAATATATTAAATATTAAAAAAAAAGTCAAATCGCTGCTCTTTTGTTATTAAACTGATAAAAGTCTGTATTAAACGGTTGAAAAGACTGCATAAAGATATTTAAGATTCGTTTTTGAATTTTTTAATAAGTTTGATGTTGACGAAATTAAAAAGTATATAATGAGAAATCAACCACACTATATGCTCATAACACTATTGGAATTTTTCATAAAAATTAGTTTGAAATGGACCTTAAGTACTAATTGTATGGTGGTGGCGCAGTTGACAGAGCGTTCGCTTTCTGGGCAAAACGCCTATTATGGCTTGGGTTCAATTCCACAGCATTACGAAGCAGCATATAAAAATCTTGCGCTGCAACCTACTACACACAATTCTTCAACTCGGTTGGCAAGCATGAAGAAATCTTAATGCTAAAAGCTTTTCTTTGGAATTTCTATTGATATTATTTAACTGTGCTTTCACTTTAGTGCTGGGGAAAAGCACGTAGCAGACAAGAGGTGTCACTGGGAAGTAGTGAGACTGTTGACTTTGACAAGCACTTACTTTTTGCCTATGAATGAGTAAACATATAATCATTAACACCGTATTTTAGTATTTTCTGTAGAATTTTAAATTATAGTTAACGATAAAATTAATGGTGCAGCAACTCTTACGCAATAGATGAATGTAATTAGTGAAATTTTGCGAAAAATGTCTATTGAAGTGTAAAACTAATTATGAACTTGAATTACGTAGGACTTAAAATTGTTTTAAAATACATTGTCATATTTCAAGATATTTTCAAAATATATCAAATAAATTGCTGTTAATATTGCCTTTCAAAATAAGCTATTATTATACATATTTTTATAGAACTGTCTTTAGTAAATTGAAATTTCAGTATATTCACCGCTGCAACAACATTCTAGCAATTTTGAACCTCATGGCGTTAAATTTCTGTTCAGCTTTGCGAAGGCAATGCGTAGTCGTGTCTGCATAATTCGCAATGCTTATTATATTAGTACTTGTTGTACAACACAATAATTTAATCATAAAACCCCGGTAGCCAATGCTACGCTTGAAAATACTCGTTACATAAGTTTCCTTTGCTCTCAGCCTCAAGCCGAGATTAATATCGACAGATTTATTTCTTATCTGCTGCAGAGTTCAAATGCAGCAGTCGTGATGCAGTTTCCACTTTTGTGGAACTATTATTAAGTTACGTGTTAGCAAGCTCGTGGATAGACGTGGAGATAAACTATCACATGTATTTCATCGCGATCCACTGCGAAAACTCGTATAACTCGCGATCATGTCTCGAAGATCACAAAAAGTTTTTACTACCGGTTAAGAATTAGAAGTTTTGCTTAGTTGCAATAAACACTGCACCACTATACAACTATAAAATCTAATATGTGCTGTCATCATTAGAAAAAGTACTAAAGCGTAGCACCTAAAATCAATTATAAAACATTCTGCTCTTTCCGCAATAAAACTATTAAATTGCTTGAAACTTTTATTTCAGTATTAATGGGTGTTCTTTTTTCAGGTGAGTTCGAAAACATCTCGTTTATCTACACTAAATATCGTTTGATGGCACCTGGTGAGTTCTTAATTCGCTAATAATCATAATCTCTGCAATAAAATCATTTAAAGTTTGCATAATTACATTTTAAGAAACGGGCAGGTCATCATTCCAACGTCATAATAGCGAATTCAAGAGGAAAATTTGTTCTTTTAAGGGAATAATGCCTGACTTAATTTACATCATGTCGTTCTGAATTGTTTATGACTGAAGTGATGACTATATAAGAATGACGGATGCTACGCTATAGACCTTGTTCAAATTACGACGAGGAGAATGACTGTTCGTTTCAACGATTCCCGAATCGCATGTTAAAATTGAAATTTTGTGGTTCAGTGACTTGTTACTTGTGTTGCTTAATAGTTTCAACTCATCTATTCGAATTTAAAAAGCAGAAAACGTTACTTTGTAAATTAAATATTGGCTTCCCTTTTTGTGGTACTTTCTGAAAGTCATGCTCATATCAACAAAGAACGATTAATTAATAATTCTCCCAATTTGTAAAACTCATTACTTGTAGGATTCTAACGCACATCCAATACTGTGTGAATGCAGTTTTCGTCAAAATAGACTTAGAAAAATACCCTAAACTTTCTTGGAGATGTAGCTATTGTGAAAACTGGTTTTTAAACAATTTTGTTGGTTGTGCGGGATTTTTGAAACAGCTGCCCTTATTTTATTATTATTCAGTATTCCTGTTTTCACTGTTGCTTAAGCGTTGTGCTCCTCCACTAGCTGTAGTTTTTTGGAAATACCGTTTTTGAATTACAGTTTATTTAGTAGTGCGAATATAATTAGATCGTCTACCATTAAGAAAAATTGCCAACACAGTAAGTTGTATCGCAACTGCTCCGTTGCTTAATATTGATTTGCAAATAGTAATTGGAGGGTTATATTAGCAACTTAAAATTAACACAAAAATCAGCTTTTCGCGTCGATGACGAGCTTTACTAGAAAATCAGACCAACAGTAAAGCGCATAGGGTTTTGCCTTATTTTGCAAAATACCATCACGAATTTCGTGCTTTATTTCTTCTTTCTGGTCCCTTAACTGTGTTACCGACAAATCTCGAGCACAGGAAGGCACGAGTTCCCGGTTCAGTACGTAGGAAAAATTTAACTCATCTTGTTCCTTTATATTGATTTTATATGAATATGGTTCGCTTTAGACGTTATACTAAATTTAACATCATCACCATCATCGTAGAAAAATGATTCCAGAAAGGAATTGATTCTCAAACGTCATTAAAATTAATTTTCGATTCTATAATCGAAATTCGAATCTGATACTAGAATTGGTAATCCCATTTTGTTTTTATAATCAAAGATTTGTGTTCATTTCACAAGAACAAGTAATCACTTGCTACTGAAAATTAATGATTGTTTTTCCAGAAAAAAATTTAAAATTTGCATTTACTTCTAAAAGTTTGCCCTGCTTTAAATCTGCTCACAAAAATTTTGCCTGTGGTTTACGATGTTGGCGTTATTGCAGAATTATCCTCTAAGATAAGCATTATTTGAAATTTCGTTTGTAAAACAGCGTTTCTATGCGGTTTTTCGAAATAGTTTGGGAAAATAGTGAGAAGAAATTATTCTGGGGTATAACTGAATTGTAAATTAAATTATTTCTATAATAATTTGATAAGAAGACCAAATATATTTGGTTATAACAATGTTAAAGGGTTAATAAAGATAAGGCGGGAGATGAGATTACGATTATCGATACTGGAACTAATAACAGTTTCCGATTCTGGAAACAGGTGCCGATTGTAGAATACGGTGCTGATTCTAGAACCTAATTGCGTTCCAAGTTTCTGTTGTAAAATTCGATTACCGTTTCTAAAACTTTAAAAGATTCGGGATTCTGAGAATCGGCGTTCAATGATTAATTCTAGATAACCGAAGATTTATGATTTTTTAAAATTTCTTTAGACCCTGATTTTGTGAAATAAATTCTTTTGAAAATCAAATTACCATTCCTTAAATTTTCGAATTTAGAGGATGTTAAACTAGCATGCATAGTACACTTATTTTTTCCTAATCTGTATGGCTTGTACAGCACTTATTATTTTCTTTTTTCCTAATCTGTATGGCTTGTACAGCACTTATTATTTTCTTCAAGAGCATTACTTGCACAGCATAGTTACTATTTCCTAACGTTTATGGCTTGTATAGCACACTTTTTCTTATGACTAGTATAGCACAGATATGTTTTTCGTAATATGTATGACCTGCTTAGTACACCTGTTTTTTCCTATTCTATAGAGTTGCGTAGCACACTTTTTTTTATCCTAACGTGAATTCATTGTACAGCACACCTATTGTTTCCGAACATATATAACTTGACTAGTACACTTATTTTATTTATAATGTGTATGACTTGCATAGTACTCTTATTTTTTACTTGTATAGCACACTTGTTTTCCTAACTTATGTAGCTATCGTAGTACACTTAGTTTTTCCTAATGCGTATTACTTGCACAGCACACTTGTTTTTCGAACTTTTATGACATGCATAGCACACTTATTTTTATCCTAACTTGTCTTAAATGTACAGCACCCCTACTGCTTCTTAACATATATGACATGATAGTACACTTATTTTATTTATAATGTGTATGACTAGTATAGTACCATCATTTTTCCCTTATGCGTGGGACTTGCATGAAGCACTTATGTTTATCTTAACGTTAGTTGCACAGCACACTTGTTTTCCTAACTTGTATGACTGACATAGTACCTTTATTTTGTCCTAATGTGTGTGACTCACATAGCACATTTATTTTTATCCTAACGTGTATTAATTGTATAGCACCTCTACTGTTTCCTAACATATATGACTTGGATAGTAGACTTATTATATTATAATGTGTATGACTTGCATAGCGCACTTATTTTTATCTTAACGTTACTTGCACAGCACACTTGTTTTCCTAACTTGTCCGACTTATATACTACCTGTGTTTGTCCTAATGTGCGTGACTGGCATAGCACACTTATTTTTATTCTAACGTGTATTAATTGTATAGCACACTTATTGTTTGCTAACGTATATGACTTGGGTGGTACACTTATTTTATTTATAATGTGTATGACTTGCATAGTACCCTTATTTTCTCCTAATATGTGGGACTTGCACTTTTATTGTAACGCTCCACACTCATTTTTACCCTAACGTGTATTACTTGTATAGCACACTTGTTTTCCTTACTTATGTAAATTGCATAGTACACTTAGTTTTTCCTAATGTGTATTAGGTTCTTGCGTGGCACACTTATTAATTTTATAATGTGTGTGACCTCCATAGCACACTTATTTTTATCATAACTTGTATTAATATAGTACATCACACCTATTGTTTCCTAACGTATATGACGTGGATAGTACACTTATTTTATTTCTAATGTGTATGCCTTGCATAGTACCATTATTTTTCCCTAATGTGTGGGACTAGCACTTTTATCCTAACGCATATGACACTTATTTTTATCCTAACGTGTATTACTTGCATAGCACTCCTTTTTTTCCTTGGGGCCTCGGTGGAGTTGTGCGGATACGCAGGTCGCTCAGACCTGTCGAGGTATCGAATCCCGGCGACCGCAATTCGCTTAGTTAAGTTTAGGGTGCATGTTGCATGAATGTTTAGTGTAGGAGACGCCTACACCCCCCTGAAGTAATACAAAAGTCGTATCCGGGGGGAGGGTAGTTTGAATGAGTGAAAAAATAAAAAAAACTTTTTTTTCCTAATGTGTATCAGGTACTTGCAAGGTACACTTATTTTTTCTCTTAATATGACCTGTATAACACACTTTTTTTCCTAATGTCTATGACTTGCAAAGTACTCTATTTTTCCCAATGTATTTGACATGCATTGAACTCGAATTTGTATACTAACGCGTATTATTTGCATATCGTACCTTTTTCCTATTTTATATCACTTGCATAGCCCACTTACTTTTTCTTAATGTGACTTGTATAGCATATCTTTTTTTCTAACGTATAACTTACGTAACACATAAATTTATATACTAAGTCGTATTATTTCCACATCACACTTTTTTTACAAACAATATTACTTGCGTAGCACACGTCTTATTTTTCTTAATGTGTATGACTTGCATATATTTTTTTCTGACGTATAACTTGCGTAACATAAATGTATACACGAACGCGTATTATTGCCACATCACATTTTTTCACTGACATATATTACTTGCATAGCACACCTTAATGTTTTTGACTTGCCTAGTACCCTTATTTGTTCCTAATGTATGTGACTTGTATAGCACATCTATTTTTCTTTCTAACGTACATGACTTGCATTACTCACCTATTTTTATACTAACGCGTATTAGGTACTTCTATATCACACTTTTCCTTAACATATATTACTTTCGTAGCACACTTACTTTGCATGTGTTTTTTACCCTCCATACATTCTGAAATATGGTTTGCATTCATCTAAAAGTTTTTGATATTTTTCACCTTGATTGTGTACGTGAGTATGTTTAATTATTAATGTAATTGTAATGCCTTTTTGAAAATGTAAATATACATCTTACGTATTACTTGATACTTCTAATTGCTCGCGTTGGGATACTTTCTGAATAAACTACAGACCTATGATGTAATCCAATCCAATTAGATACGTATTATCACTATTAAAGATAAAAAGACTATATTTTATTGGTTTTTGCAAACAATTTGACTATTCAACTGTAATTTAGACTTCATGGTGCTCATGAACGTGAGAAGAAACACCCGCCGGAGCACAATTTTTTCTAACCATGACCTACTCTACGGAGCGAACCAAAAATAAAATTTCCTCAGGCGGTTTAAAAATTACATTAGGTTTGGTGTGGAGTCTCGGCTTTTAGTCATGCGATGCGTAATTCATGTGGAATAAAAGATTTTGTACTCGTTTTCGTTAAAAGTGCGGTAGGACTTGCTTTCGAATCATATCCCAGCACATTGAACAGGGTCACGCGCTATTTATACACAACCGCGCCGATAATGCGCCAGCCTACATTACACACTCAGACACCGATTTCTTTTTACGAGTCAGGGCTATATTGTCGGATGGTATGCAGTTTTACATTCATACACAATTAATTTGACTGCTAGCGCAATGAATTTCTTGACTGACGCGCCTACCGTAAATTAATGCTTTTGTTTTGTTGCTATCTGGGATAGTGATCGATTAGTTTTTTCCTAGAAAGGACTCGTCTGCCATTCTCTGGTTATTAGCAAAATCGATAGTAAAAATGAAAACACTGTTTACTCCTTTTACCGTTCTACAGATTTTTAAAAGAAATTGATTAAATACATTAGTTTTAAATGTATACAATTCGTATCGACTTCAAATCAAGAAAGACCATTCGTTCTTCGATTATTTGAACTCTTGCATTTTGAATAGGTATACAGTCTCAATTTTCTCAAATTACTGTATGTATATAAACATGGAGAAAAATATAGCTATTCTAACTCCTTAAGAGTAACGCACCCCGAACATATGCATTGTTGCCAGATTGAAATGTTAACAGGTAATCAAAAAATTTCTCTAGCACTCTTAAATGTAACATATCTGATTCGTGGAATTACAAGTTAACTCCTTTATAATTAACACCAGTGGGATCGAATATTTTGTCCGTTGTGGAGATAAAACTATAAAACATATTAGGAATTGTAGGAAAAATCTTCTGTCGTAGTTGGACATGATACGAAAACAATGTTGCCTAATGCTGTGAAAAAGGTGGGTGTTTGAAACAAAAATCGTGCAAACAAGCCGATGGTGAATTTTGTTAACGTAAACCCGTCTTGGATCTTTTTTTTATAACGCATTGATTTTAAGTAATGTAGATTCCTCAATCGGTTGGCATGTAACTGCCAGCGGTTGTATTGGCAAGCAATATTTATTATTCTGTTTGCTTTCATTGTGCTGCAGTGACACAAAAACGGTTGTTTTTAGGAGTAATACGGGAGCATATCATAATTTTATTGATTTCATCGTCGCAATATTGTTTACACTTTTACTTTACACTTAGGACAGAACACAGTTATACCTAAATGGTTTTCTCGCAAAAGAACCAAGATTAACAATATTTAAAGGCTTTCAGTTTGTATATGTATATCCTTAAAAATATCACGCAGAATTTCCAGTTGCCTGCACCGATTATAAGCGATTTAAGTCGGCCTTTAAAATAGTTTCGGGAGACAGGAAGTGGGCCAGTAAGAAGTGTAGTAGGCGAGCACTGAAAGATACAGCGAAAACTATTGATGCGAACCACACAATATGTAGTATTCCTATTAAACGGCACTCAGAAAATGTATTTTAATTTGTCAAACACGTAATTTTAGAATGTTTAGAGAATAATGGCGGCTATTTCCAATTTCTCTCATAATGAATTCATTTTATAATGTCCTAGTATAAACAGTCTGTGATTAAATACGATTGTGTATACTCGTCAGTAAACTAAGCTCTACCTTCACGAAAGAAAATTGAACGCCTGCATTACTTATCTTATAGGAAGTTAGCGTTTCCATTGCATGTTTCACTCTGAACATTGGTGACGTAATTCCTGTTCGAATTCCAAAAGCATTTATCAAGCTTATTTGAATATGAATCAACTACTTATTTAACCTTATCATTTTCAACGGTGTTAAGTCTGATGTTGCTACAAATGAATACAGTTTGATAAACTAATTCCATTTTCTTGAAACATATAAATCACACTCATGTGAACAAGCCCATTGTTCATTATATGTTTCATTAGCCTAACGTCATGCTCCTAACAACTTTCAACAACGTAGTTGATGGTTCTCCAAAAAATCCGTATTTTAGCATGACTTATTTCGATCTGTATTTTAAAATTGGAGAGTCAACTGTACCTTCTAAATAAATCATAGAATTTTATCTTCATTTTCCCTGGAGCAACTTGAAACCGTTGCCAAAAAATATATAAATTGCAGTAGTTAGAAAGTTACAATTATTGTTTTCTGCGTGAATTTTTCCTGTTGCATTGTTGCGTGATTATGGTGCATCTCAATTTAGTTTAAAAGAATTGAATCGAGAATTGTAATTGCTATGAGTTGCACAACTTCTTGTTATACTATTAAGGTCTGTCACTGGGACTGTTGAATGAATGTAAATCATAGTGCTTATCAAGATTGATGCAAGGCAAGCACTCTTACAATGTATATTTTTAAAAAGAAGAAATTGTTTTGAGTGCTATTCATTATAACTTTTAATTAAATGGATTGTCCGTAGCGTTCTTATAAAGCAGCGTACAATAGACGAAATTTTTGTATTATATTTTGGATCGTGGTTGTAGACAAGATGCTATGATTAATCCCACCGAAGATAGTTTATTTACTTGTAAAACTTTTTTCTAACTTCAATTTTCTACACTACCAAAAATATGTTCTCCAAGCAATTATTTAGCAGCATGCGATATTCTACAATGCGGCTTGCATATTTATCCATGTTTAACATTTTTAATATAAATTGCAATTTTTAGTAGGAATCAGAGTTTATATCTTGTATTTCCTCCATTTCATCTATATTTACTTGATACTACTTAGATTCTGATCATCAATTTATCAGTACAGGAAATTCTGGGTAGTAGCAGTTCTGTTTGATATTTTAAGCCCCGTTTATAGATCCAGGCATTTAGTTGTACCACCAGCGCTTCTTAAATTGGGTGTTGCGACCCCCCAGAGGTGCCAAGGTACCATATCAAGGGGGTCGCGGAATAAACATAAGTTAACCTTTGAAAAAGGTATGTGTTTTATTCCTTGCTTCCAATGCTTCTGTGGCTGAATGTTCGTATTTACATCGACGAGCAATTTGAAACTCACGTAAAACTTGCGTATTAATAAAATTAACCATTCCTATAAGCTTCATAGAAAATATTTTTCAAATTGTCCGACATTATTTTTGTGGTAAGGTTTCCCCCTTGACATAAGATCTTTTAATTTTGCTACCATTTCAATGTTTTCTTTCTGATATCGCATTCGCGTCATCACTACATTTTGTTCAGTCTATGTTATTGATTTCTGGAGCCTCATAGAAAACGTTGAAAAGCCCTTGTACTATTGCATTACCAAGTATTGATTAGCAAAACAACATATTTTCTTCAATTGACCTGACCCATCACAAATTACAAATTGTTATTATTGATAGTAGTATTAACTTTAATTTTTTACGTTTTGGGGGGTCGCGTGTAAAAGTTTTCAGAAGCGCCACTGTAGACAATAATAATTTATTGTATAGAACTACCGATCAGTCTCAATGTTTGGAAATACTATTTCAAGATAAAAATGAAGCTCAAAGAAAATTAATATTTTTGCTGTTGTTAACTTGTTCTACTGTAACACATGACATATTATTATCATTCCACACTGATACCCAACACGTGATATATGTACCATTTCAGGTATATCGTAATTCCAGAAAAATGGCGCAGTATTACTTTGAAACTAAATGAAGATATAACTTATACTTTCCAATGCGACATGAACTGTACGGTGGTGTAAATCGGTTGTTAAAACGGAATAGTACTACAAATTATGTTTCATAATAACGTAATAATCCTTTAGTTAGTATAGTGCGCCATAAAAATTTAATGTTTACAGTATGGTTGATACAGTATGTTTATGAGAATATTCCACCATATTTAACTTCTTATTTGAATCAATGAGAAGTCAGTTAAATTCCCAAAAGTGTGGTAGTTTTACTTTGTAGTTATTGGTATGATATGAAAATCAAAAATGTTTCATTGACTAGTCACATCGATGACATATCTGTGTATATTATATTGATTTTTCTTTACACAAAAATAAATTACATCTTTTTACATTTAAACTTCTACATTTATACAGAATACCAGAACATGAAAATTTTACGTAACTGATTAGCCACTGTTACTAGATGCACTGAAAATATGCTCGGAGTGATTTACGTTGCTGGGAATACAACGTTCTGTTCTTCATGTAATATTCCTTTGCACTTTACGGTCTAATCTGTAATAACGTGGCTATTTGTAATTCATTGCATATGTTATTCAATTCATTTATCGATCGATGAATAAAAAAGGAATGCATATGGAAGGCACCACACTGGAAGATTTCGATTGAACAATATTAATATTGTATATTAATATTTCCGACGATTTTGACAATGTGTAGTATTTTTAACTTACCATACAAATTGTTACACTATATGTTACCACTCTTAAGTATATTTACGGAAAGGTCAGTTGTTTTCGTGAGAAATTGATGAGTGGTAGCATTTTAAGAAACAATATTGATTCGCTATGACGTGAATCGAATTTTTAATAAGCATATAATACTTCTGCGTAGCAGTAATAATAAATATACAGGGTGTCCTGAGAGTAAAGGGACACAGCTTAACTACAGATTGCTGAGGTCAAATGGCACCGATTAAAGAAGAACAAATATTTTTTACCTTGGGTGTATTTCAGGATCAAGCTAAAAATTGGTGCTCATCAACGTATAAGCATTAGGTACTGCCTTGTAGAGGAGGCTGCCGGCTGATTTTCTTCCTATCTTAAATGTTAATACAGTGAAGTCTCCAATAAGCGGACACCGATGGTTCCACACTTTTTGTCCGTTTATTGGAGGCATCCACTTAAAGAGAAACAATCATGTCCGGGTATAGGAGGTGTCCGTTTAAGAGAGAACACAAAAGTTATTAAAACATGCAGAAAAGTGTATTTTATTGAACATAACTACAATAATTATAATTATAAATAATTATTGCCTACGAAAACGGCAGTTAAACTGCTTAATGTAAGTCCGAATTTATAAAACTCGTAAATCAACAAGTTCTGCATTTTACAAACAAACTACAGTAAAGAAATACAACGTTGAAATTAGTTCTGCGAAAACCGTGATAAGGCTCAAATATTTATAACAGGAAGTACTAGTATTAAATTTCACCAGGACGGAGACATAATGTAATATGCGCAAATTAGATGTCCGGTTAAGGGGGGCAATTTTTCCTAAAAATTAGACTTATGTACTGTCCGTGTCCGTGTATTAGAGGGTCCGGTTAAAAGAGGCTATTTAACATGTGTTAATAATAGCAGAACATTGGTTCTACGAAATGTGTCCGTTTATAGGAAGTGTCCGTTTATAGGGAGTGCCCGTAATAGGAGGTTTCACTGTATACAGAAACTTTAAGAAAAAATTAAAAATACTTAACATAACAACTACATAATAAATTCGATAATAACTCGGCAAAACAATAATACACTGGTTTAGTATTGCCAACTGTGACAGATTGAAAACGGTAAATTTTGTCGACATGAAACAAGTAAGTAAACAAAAACAAGTGGGTATGTAAAAATTACTTTTGTATCATAAACTTTACTCATAAGAACCAATAATTGATAATATAAAATACGTTAAAAGACATACCAAAAAATCTACCGACAGCGCCCTCTACAATAGGCAGTAACGGTTATATGTTGACAGTGGTCGGCTTCCTCTGAAATTAATGTGTACCTACCAAGTTTTAGCTTGTTCCGCCATTGTGTTCCTGAAATATACTCAAATGATAAAAATATTAATTTCTTTCTTAAGCAAGCACTTCGTATGTTTGGTTTAATCGGCACCGTTTGACCTCGGGAAGCTGTGATTAAGCTGTGTCCCTTTACCTTCAAGACACCGTGTATAGAGACTGGTCCCTATGTAACTATTTCTTCTCTAAACTGTTAGCCAGAGTCAGAAATATACTTTCTGAAATCCACAAGTGGCCTATTAACTCTAACCTTAAAGATTTTATGGAAGAACAATGCTCCTGTCGGTTCGCATTGTGGAAGTTAAACAGAAGTTTTAATTCAAAACTAGTATTTCCGCCTTTTCGTGGCTGGATATAAACATAAAATATTTTAACAATTGTGACCGAGAAATTTACAGCTTCTGTAGTTCTGCCTGAACATTGCCTAGTGCGAACTGTTTATCCAAGTATAATTTAAACAAAAAACGTCTTCTATTCTCAAAAGGACACTGAAGTTAGTTATTTGTATATCAAGTCGTTAGGGTAAAATTCCTAAATGTTCCAAACCAAAGTAGGTAAATATAATATTAATAATTTCAACCAATTTTTGTTTAATTTATTTGCTTGATTCAACATACCAATACACCAAGATAGTTTGGTAACCAGCTTTGAGCAGCTTGTAAAGCGCAAATAAATCAGATAAAAATTATTAATAATCATATATTTACTGTTTAATAATATGAATTCTAATGAAGTAAGCTTAGAAACAGTAAAAGTATACCAAGTACAGTAAATTTTGATTTTCACTATAATGAGTCGTCAAGTTTTGTATTCTCTGTTCTAAACATCAAAACTAATAGCATTAAAATTAAAGACCTTAAATCACGTAAAGAATTGCCAAAATTAAGTACCAACACATCGTAGACCTTAAATTAATTACGTATTTGCACGTGTTTGATGAAGTTTAGTTCTCAGGCCTCTAGGGAAGCTTTCAGACATTTATATCCACCAAAAAGCTGCGTCATGCTGCTTCGCGAAATAGAGCAAAAGCTCTGTTGCTAACGAGCCACTTAAACAAGATTGCTTATCTGAACCTTAAGAGTGAAATTATCCAGCTAATTCGAATTTTTGTTAGTCGCTGAAGTTACTGCTAAACAATGTGCAACCAAAATAATAGCTCGAACAGGTGTAGATTATGTAGGATGATTCTTAAATGATGTTTCATGTTTAATATTCTTCCTAAATGGAATTTCCATTTATTGACTACAATTGACTCTTTGTAAAATGCCTTTGAATTCAAAAATAATATGGTCGACTCAAAACCAGTTGTGAAACTACGAAAAATATGGACTTAGAATAATTACTGGGCGTAAATTTGGATTCGAGCCACTAAAAATGCGGTTTTTCATGTTTACATCATCGATAATCCGGTGTCTCTACATTATACAGCTATCTGTTGGTAATGCATTTATTCAAATTCCACACATCTTCAGCTCACGTTACACCGTCGCGAATTTAAATATCTCGTAACGTAACTAACAAAGGATGATAATGTAAAACAGCCTTATTAATTCAAGGCACCGTTGTAGTTTATCAAAACAAAGGTGTTTAAACTCGCTTTAAGAGTCGTACAAGCACATAGTAAATCGATCATAATAATGTTAAGGTCGAATATTTCCCCTATCTCTTGCATCACAACTACTGAAGCGTACTAATTTATGATGATTTTATAACAAAACATCATGATGCAGCAGGAAATTTATTGTTATGATTTCTACCTCGAAATTGCATTCAACCAATTGCCAGGGCGTGAAATCTATAATTTTAAATCATTTGTTTCAAAACAAATTTATGTCGTTTATGATTGCAGTTGCTCTCTACTTTTTTTTATTTAATAGAATTAATTGGTTTTATAAATACCAACAAAGTTGATCATGTTCTAGCATTCATAGAAAATTGGCGATTCAGGTTTTTAATATGGTAGCTTATTGTAGTTTTAATTAATATTCAGGATAAGGGTACGAGCTGCTCAATGATAAACGGAAAATTGTTTCCTAGGAAACTGCAATGGATTAGTACGTAGAGAATAATTACGAATAGTAAAGTATAATCGTTTTGTGGTGTTAACGAACATTGATGGTTCAAGGAAATCAATTACAATTTAAGTTAATTATTCTATAGAAATGTATACAGGCTCTATATATGTAGCCAAGTCGATTAAACCGTCATCATTAGGAATTTTAAAAATTGTCCACCGTGTGTTTTTAAGTTGTAGTTTAATATTGTATTTTTATAATAGCTACGTATAGATTTTAGCTAGCATTCAGAACATTTTTTTTTCTTTAAGTTGTAAATATATCATCTTCCTGTTAACAAATATTTTTAATCATCGTCGCATCGATAAAGTATGATTTTTTGGGCTAATAATAGATCTGAGTTGAGGAATCTGCTATAGTTGTAAAATAATGAGTACTAATTTTGATATACATGTATGAGATGTAACAGCAGCTTTTTTAGTTTAAATAACTTCCTCTGTACATCTTGGAATTTTCAGTTGGAATGGCGCAAGATCTGCACTGATAAAGGACGAGATATTGGGCTAACAATAGTTATAAAATAACGAGTACTACTTCTTATGATATACCTATAAGATGTAACAGCGCAAGATCTGCATTGATAAAGTATGATATTTTGGGATAACAATAGATCTGACTTGACGAATCTGCTGTAGTTGTGCACTAACGAATACTGATTCTGATATACATATATCAGATGTAACAGCAAGTTTCTTAATTTATATAGGTTCCTCTGTATATCTTGGAATTTTCAGTTGAGTTTATGATATATTGGGTTGACAATAGATCTGACTTGATGAGTCTGCTGCAGTTGTAAAATAGCGAGTACTACTTCTGATGTACGAGTAATTAAAACCTAACCATTCACGTTAGACGAAGGTTTAAGATAAATTGGAGTGATCACATACCTGCTCCAGTTGTATAAATGAGTGTTCATATTATCGTGGTGGTATTGTAGTACTTTAGCAGCCGGCCTCGGTGGTCTAGTGGTTAGCGCGTTTGCCTTTAGATCCGAGGGACGCGGGTTCAAACCTGGCTGAGGTCGGCGAGATTTTTCTAGTGGGGACACGTTAAAAATCACTACTGGGGTTGGAATTACCCCAGATAGGCAAAATTCTTAGTTAGGGTGTACAATGGGCCAAATGTGGCCTAAGTGCATAGAGATGCTTGGAAAACCGCGTCCTAGATCTCGCTCTTTCAAAGCAGGCAAGCAAGTACTTTAGCAACAAATTTAAAAATATACACCGTGTTCCAGTAAAACAGGGTATTCATTGCAAAAGATACATATTTTCTGACGAAGTTAGCCACTCTACCTAACGGGATTTATATGACTTATAACAGTGTCGGTGTAGAATGGCATCCAAAGAATTAGGTTATGTTAGCTTTGTGTCACATTCAAACGCCAAAATAATTAATGGCGTTAAAACACTACATAAGTATGCATCAAACTAGTAGTTAATAATTTAAGCAGAAAGAAACACATGGGGCCAACTTTTATGTGTAAATATTGAAGTGAATTTTCTTTAGATGCAGTTTTTTAGCCAATTTTAATCTAGAAGGTTTCCTACAATACAGAAAACACGAATTATGAAATTATCATGCTATCGTATGATAAAATGTCTAAATGTTATAATAAATTTTCTAATGATGTACAGGGTGGGCCAGCTAAGTAGTCCCCTATTAAAAATGGTTGATGCAACCCAACGTACGTGAATCACAGCAACTGAAATTATTGCATTTATATAGCATAGACATGAATCATACCTGGTTACTGTCAAATTGATCCCTTACTGTAGTAATTAACAGTTTTACTAATATTAATTATGTTAGTATTTAACAAGAATAGCATCAATTGATTTGTCATAGTATGTATATTAAAAAATAAAAAAAAACAAAAACAAATAACAAAGTTTTCAATAATTCAGTAAATGTCAAAATTGCCTCCGCCCAATTACACACGTTTTCTAATTTATTTTCAGAAGAATATTTGGGCTCGAGCAATTGTGCGCTAAAGAGAAAACTCTACTGGAACGATATCGCTTCTTGGTAGCCTTGCATACACAGCTCCTCTTCGAAACCAATCTCCTTCAAATTCTTTATTTTAATAATTCCTAACAATCCAACTGTATTGAGAAGGACAGTCATCATCTTGGTACCAAAATTTTTGTCATACATTGCGTTGTACAGCAGGTTTTATGTCCAGATTGCTTACTTATTCCTTTTTGTATAACATCTATGTATTTAAAAAATAATCCAATTCAGCTTGTAAGCAGTGGAAGTTCGTTAGGATCTCATATCTAACAAATTTTTGTTATATTTTCATATAGTACATTCCGAAATTGTTAATATAAAATTTCATTCGTCGTATGCAATATAGCAGGCAGGCTTCAATCACTATATTAAATCCATTGCGATTGAATCATGTAAACTGTTGTAATCTGAGGTGCTTCCTCCCAAGCTATTTGTTCTTTCTTTCGGTAATATTGTAGAAAAGCAATAGCCTGAAAAGTCGTTAATGGTGAATCGTTGAGTTCAGTTTCTACAACTTAGCTAGCAGTTGGTGTCCAATTAGACATAATTTTGTAAAGTGTGACCATTTGTATCTCTTACAGCAAGGGACACTTCTGTATTACAAACAGTTGCCAACAAAGCTGACAAATGTAAGAAATATACAGGATGTGACATGAAATGATGTCACCCGTTTAGGGGTACATTCATTCTACGGTCCAAAATAAGAAAACAATTCATATAAACATTTGTTCGGAAATGCTCCCCGAGAAAGTTTCAAAATAAAACGACATTTTTTCAAATAGCATTAGTTTATTTTTTTAGGAATGAGTTAATAAATATTAATGTAGCTTATCAATTTACGAAAGAACAGTACGCAGACATGCACCTTATGTTTGATCAGATGAAAATCCCCACGCTGTTAGACTGAATTCTCATTAGCAACGATATTTCATTAACGTCTGTTGTAGCGTTATTGGCGATTTCTTAATTAGACTCCTTATTCTACATCGCGGTTGAATGGGCAAACTAATGTTAATTTTGTGGAAAAAATTCTGCCAAAATTGTTAGAAAAGCCTTTCGTGTCACGATATCATAGGTGGTTTATACATGAGCAAGCAAGAAATTATCTAGATAATGTTTTTCCATTATGATGGATAGGTCAAGGTGGAGCTATTGCTTGGCCAGCAAGGTCTCCCGGTTTCAGCCTTTAGATTTTTTGTTTGGGGTCACTTATAAAGTATAGTATACTAAACAGAAGTACCTGAACTGAATTGCGACATGGGAGCATTAAAGCATTGTGAAACTTTCATTGTCCTTTACTTTCTTGGGGAGCATTTCTGAACAAATGTTTATATATGTTTTTTTCTTGTTTTTGGCCGTAGAATATACTCCTACATGGATGGCATCACTTCATGTTACACCTTGTAAATTAGTTATGAAACTTTAGATGCAATGTTTTCTTCTCATATTTTCTAATCAAATTTCCAATTAATGTTTATATAAATATTTTAAATGCAGAAGCGCTCTTTCATAAAAATCAAAATCATCTGTCACGTTGAAGGTGAATCTAAAAAGCAAAACGTGTTTCAGTCTTTATAAAGCAAATAAATTACAGCTATAGATTACATTCCTTCTACTTCGTTACACAAGTGATTGAACGTAGTTTACATAAACATTAGCACTCAATTAACAGGCAGCTTTCTATCAGTAAAAGCTATATTGTCCGCCACAATTTAATTAATACTTAATCACCATTTAATTCTACGTATCGATCGCCATAACTATTCGTAGACTTGAAATCTCGCAATTGACGAGTTCTATTTTACCCGCAAAATTAATTTTTAGCATCTAAATTAGTCTTTATAGACATGAAGAGCAGACTATTTTATTAACACACCTAGTGACTGTATTACATAAACGCCGAGCAATAAATTTGCTAATTAAACGTAATATAAAAGAGAAATATAAACTTATAACATGCAGCCGAGTGTACGATTTATGGTTCACATGCACGAAAGGATTTGTAGAATATTCGAAAAATCTTTCTCTTGTGAGACATACAACTGTGCATGTAGCATGCAAAATACACCGGCTGCAAGTGGCAAAAGTTCGAGAAGTTTCGGGGAAGTATGCAGAAAGTATTTAAAATCTCATCACTTCTGTTGCAAACTTTTAGCCTTGTCAAATAGCTTACTTTGGAACGGAATGGGGTTGTGGTGATTGCATGCAGAACGCAATTGGAGCAAGCCTTGCAGTAAAAGGCAACGTTTTTATTATTCCTCGACTTCGAGTCCAACTCGAACAGATCTTCAGGAGGAAACCAATAGGAATAAGTTCAATGCCGAGTCGGCAGGAATAAAATTGTTCGCGTGCTTTGAAACTCTGTTATATTTGCGACAGATTTACAGAGCAAAGTTAAAGCTGAGGCTCGTTTTGGTTCGTTGTTTTCCTTTCTAGAACGCGTTATATCATTTGGAATGTGAAAACTGCTGTAGATGCACCTATTTAAATCGGTGAATTGCATTCTCTAGTATTTTGTTAATTGGTAACAGTCTTCTTGTCTCGCGTACAAGCAAATGTCGGAAGGTTTAGGTATATAAACTGCTTGATCGCCAAAGCCGAATTGGAGAATTTTTATAGCGGGTTGCATTCCGAAATTTCTTTCGTTGCCTTAGAATTGCAAAGCATTCTAAGCGGTTTGTTCAGAAAGTCTGCCCAACATGGTGTTTTTAATATTTTCTATTTGTTTTCATTCACGTTTTTTTTTAAATTAATCGATATTGGTCTAGTTTTCCTTTTACGATATGCTACTAACATCCGAATTTAAACTGTTTAAACCTTTTTAAACCCGTCGTTTTTCAATGAATATTAGCAATAGTCAAATATTACATTTATAAAATGGAGGGTTGTTAATTT
>JABXWE010017561.1:0-26371 GCA_014611495.1 Limonius californicus
TGATTGGCTTCCAGGTATTCTTCCGCGTAGTAACTTCTTGGTCCTGGGATGGACCGGGATGGTTGTCTTGACGACGTTTCGGCAAAATCACATTTGCCATCTTCAGGTCTTGTCGGATAACTTTCTGCTTGTGCTTCTTGTAATACGACTATTACAAGAAGGCGTACTTTAAATAAGCAAAAAGGGGTACCATTAAAAAAAAGTATCTTTCAAAATAAGATAAGATACCTAAAAAAAAGTATCGGAGATAAGATACAGTTACTATGTATAAAAATGTATCTTAAATAATGTAAGATACTACAAAAAGTATCTCGATACTAGTATCTTGATACTTTAAGATAAGATACTATCCAAGTCTGGATAAAACAGATTACAACGCCCACTTTATGCGCATACTTTGCTTACGCCTTATAAATTGGAACAGGCTCTATTATGTGCTATGTCTACCCGTTTGTTATTATTTGAGCTTTTCTAATTATTTACCGTTTACTATTTTTATATTTATTAAATTAATAATTTAGTCCCCTAAATTATTGGAAGTAAGCAAATATTTAATATAAATACTGCTTTTATATGCTCTAATTCAAATTAAACTCCGCCACAGCGATTAATGGGTTTGGAGAATTTTTCGTTTGTAGTACATAAATATATACCACTTGTAAATTTATTTCCAATTGACAAGGGAAGTTTTTTTAACACCAAGAATGAAAGTTACATTACTCCAGCGTTTTGCAGGACATAAATCAATCGGTTCTATTGCTTCCGCGATTGGTTCCTCTTATCTTTTCTAGTTACGCAATTCATGTTCCGTAATATTTAAGTATTTAATAATGTTTAAGTTTTTCCTCATTCTACAATATTCCTGGTAACGATAAGATTTTTTTTTCTGCTTCTGTAGTACATGGACTGCATCGACTGCAATGTTTACATTGTTGTTTTTTACCAGTATCGAAGTTAGTTTTGTAATATATTCAGGAGTGGTGTACCTACTATTTACTTAAATTTCAAAAGGTTTTCTAGAAAATGTAGAATTAGAGAAAGTTTAATAATTTTTTGTTTATAATTTTAATAATTTTCAGTTTAATACAGTTTAATAACTTAATTGAATTACAAGTATAGTGTGGTAGATTTATGCCGGTTACTTTTTAAATTTCCATAGAATTCTAGAGGTTGTTAAGATCTCATACTTTTGTTTTCAAACATTAAAGAACTATATTAAATATTTAGTCATACGCGAGTAGATAATAATTTGCATACTAATTAATAGCAAATTCCTATGCAGTCCACATCAGCTTTATTAGTCATTCTCAAATAAATGTTTTCACACTTAGAGTTATCCCGAGTCCAAGTATTATCGAAAAGCTTATAATGCATACACATACAACGTATAAAATTTTTAATTTTGTTGACTTGTCGGCATTAATTTAGGTTGGGCAAAGCCAGTAACTCGTTTGCAAGTTCTTTGTTGGTTAATTTTAAACTAGCACTCTCTTCGCATTTAGATCAGTCTTTGTTCAAGAGACTCGCAGTATTTACAAACGAAAGGGAATTTAATATGATGCTGCTACCGTTGTATATGAATAGAAACCGTTTCAAGCTAAAGATAACGTTAATTTTAATTTCTCTTGCTATTTTCTGAGATATTGTGAGTATAAGTAGTATTAGACATTTGATTTTTATCGTTCGTTTAGTCATTGGTCAGGGGTCGCTCAAGGTCCATCGTAGGGGCCGCTTCTCTTTCTTTTTGCATTGACGGCGCGACCTTCGTTTCCTGATGCATCTTACATAATTAATCTTTCAAACAATACCCAACATTTTGATAATAGTAATCTTGTCAATGGAATATTCAAGTACCTTAAAATTAAACATAATTGACATTTGCTCCTGTATTATTTATTTTAATAATTCTTACCCTTTTATTTGAGCCGAAACTAAACTGACACACTTTTTCATATAGGTTTTGCATGCCAGTTAAACTAAGAATCGTACATGTTGAATATGTAAAATGCATATTTAATAGTTCATTATTTTAGATGAAAAATGTATTCAATTGATATGTATGTAATATATATGTGGGTGTTATGTGCATCATTGGGTGTTCTTCTTCTGTCCTAAAAATAGTTTAAGAATGGATCAGACATAACCTTAAATCATCGATTCTAGTTACATCTACTTGGAAATCATTTTTACTGTGTAACAAAAAAATAAATGCCCTATCCATAACAAATCTACAATAATAGAAACTTTTTCATTGTTCTCCTCTTAAAGGAATTACGTGTTTAGTTCAAAAATATCCCGTGTAACTATTTACAATCACTTAAAAGTTTTGGGTTCTCACCAATTACACATTTTTTAAATTTAAATTGTATGAATTTTGGAAACCTTGCATTTATTAACCTAGTTTCGAGATTTCTATCTTTAAAGTGTAATAGACAAACTGCAGCAATTTTATATTTGCAATTCAGTTCTATATTTGCATAATGACGCCCGTTCCAGCTGAGAATACTTCATTATCTTTGATAGTAGAAGTGGGCAGCAATTTCACTGTTAAGCAGCCCACAAAATGTGATGCAAGTCCAGAGACAATGGCTATTGTTTTCAAAAAATAGCGCATTTTATGTCGCTATCCCGCAAGTTATTTTTAGAGTTTATGAAGCCGCTAGAAGTATAATTAGATGTGTTCAAGATGATTAAAATTGTTTTCAAGCTTGTGCGAGAGAGTGATCAATTTCTGACCTTTATTTATCGTAATACGTTTATTTGTACGTTATAAAAAAAGAACTTATGCAAATATTTATAAGATTGTTCGCGGTACTTAACAGCTTAATAGTCCAGAAAAAAATGAACATGTGGAATGCTGAGGATTTAAATGTCCCAGAATAAATCAGTCAACACTTACAATTTAGCTTGAGAAGCAGTGGCGCACGCAAATTTAAAATTAAGAGGGCTTGCAAAATGTACTTTCTATAATGTGAATGTAATTAGTGTTTTTCAGTTGTGTTTTTCATATAGTTAATAGCGCCCTCAAAAAGTTGTTTAATTCGACTGTATAATTTACATAGGACATGCAGTTGTAATTTGTGTTATTCGAATAGTAGGTCAAGAAGTAATGCATTGTAGCATTAGTTTGACACACATTTTAAATCTAATCAGTATAGAAATGTAACCCGAAGAAGTTGGTAATGAAATATCAACATGCACATTCTTGACATAACATTTAGAAACGAGGATGTGACGTGTACTGATAGTCATAATTCATTAGTATGCTCACAGTTACATTACTAGAGACTGTCTATTTACTTTTATCTTAATTTTGTTTGAATATTAAATTATAGTTCTCATACTTGAATAATTAAACTGTCCTAATTATATTGCGTATAGCCATTTCTGAAAAATATTTCTACTTATCATTGCTAGACGTATATAAGAACTGGAATAATGGAATTTCGTGGAATTTTTACACGTATATTATTAAAAATAAAATTGAATAAATGAACGAGGATTATTAAATTCCGCGAAACTCGAAGGATATACCAAGTTTTAATGAAACCCGTATTACAACGTTTACTTTCCGGATTCATATAAAAAAAAATGGAAAATTGTAATCCATACAAAATGACAACCTATAACATCAAACACAATATTTTCTACAGTTTTGGTTTTACCGCATGTGCCACCAGTTGTTATTTCAAATGGAATACTCTGTATATATTTACATTTTCAAGATTAGCCTAAAATTCCGAGCATGATGTATTTCTTTTCACAGCAACCTGATTGATTGTCTAGCTCAGCGTTTCTTAAACGGGGGTCCGCGCACTACTTTGCCAATAAGTGAGAAAAATTTGTAGAAAATTGGATGAAATGCCGCATGCCAATTAATTAGATATCACGTATGGTTAACGTATTAAAGATACGTTAACAACATACGGGCCAAATATTTCTGCCAACTTTAAGTGTCTAGTATCTAATATCTACCTGTATAATTATGATTATTGGTTTATTGGTAATAATTAAAAAAAGGAAATATTATAATTAAAAAATATATTAATTATAAAATATAAAATTTACTCGTGCTAAGCGGGATAAAAACAAAAAAATATCAAAACTAGCGGTACCGGCAAAAAACGTAAATATGACGGTAATTATTTATCTCTTGGCTTTGTAGAACGTGATGTTTTTGAGCAGCCAAAGCATAGGGGGAGGGTTGGAAAAAAGATTTGAGGATAAAGAGTGGCTATTTAGGCTTGTATATTTAGCTGATATATTTTCTAAAATAAAAAATCACAGTCTTTGTTGCTAATGAAAAAGGGGTTGCTTTTAAAAAGAATCTCAAGTTTTGGACAGAGTCGATTAAGGAACGCGACGTAGATTCATTTCCAACCTTAAAGCAGTTTTGGGAAGCAGACTTAAAGAAGAACATACCCGATCAACTGTTTAATGAAATCTATCAACATTTAAATGACGTGCTTTATTTAATAATAGAGTACTTTCCAGAAAACCAGGAAAAGAATCTTGAACAATATAAATGGGTTCGAAATCCCTTTGAAGTTCCCGATAAGCCAACAACCGTCCCAGCAGCTCAGTATAAATCGTTGATCGATTTAACATACTTTACATACTTTACATACTTACATATTTAACGATACTGTTTTGAAGTCAAGATTCACGAAAGAGCCATTAGTAGATTTTTGGTGCAGTATTAAACGCGAGTACCCAAAACTGACTCAATGAGTATTTTTAGTCCTACTGCCATTTGTGACAACATACTTATGCGAATCCGGATTTTCGAAATATGTTGCAATAAAAACAAAATATCGTAATCGACTTAATGCCGAACCGGATATAAGGCTGCAGCTTTCTTCAATGAAACCTAACATAAAGCAGCTGTGTGGGAAAATAAAGCAGCACCACCCTTTTCACTAAAAACATGGTTGCAACCAATGTTACATTATTTGCTGTTTATAAATGCTTTTTGATTTGTTAAAAACAAGATAAAAATAAAAATAATTTTTAAAACAGTATTTAATCAGAAAGTACATTCTGTCCTAGAACCGCTCCTGTACTGATGTAGCATACAGCTGGGGGTCCACAACAAAATTCCAACTTTAAAAGGGGTCCCTGGTCAAAAAAGTTTAAGAAACGCTGGACTCTAGCTGAATGCTTATCGGACTTGGTATTTATTAAAATTCCATACACGCTGTGTAGATTTAGATTTGAGGAATATTGGCTCCTCTAATTATTTTAGAGCAAAATACTCCAGAGGTAATTTGTTAAGACCTGCACCTAATGCAAGTTCAAGTTTATCAAATATGTACATCATTTTCTAAAAAAAATCGTTGCAAAGAAAATGACTTGTTTTAGCTGTCATAGTTTTGGGTTGTTGTGAATGGGCGAGATCTACAATGCGGTTTCCAAGCATCTCCGTGCACTGAAGCTGGTGTTGGCTTGTTGCATACCCTCCAAATTAATTTAGTCTATCTGGGATAATTACAACCCCAGTAGCGGTTTTTAATGTGTTACACATCTACGTGGCACGAGACCCTTTACTTTTATCCGACAGATTAATGTTAAACGTTGGTTGTAATTGTGTTAATAAAGTAACATGTTTACTTTTTATGATAAAAGTACGAGCGTCTAAAACTGCTATGAATAGCAGACGTTAAACTTGATTTTCTTGAAATGTTTCTTATGCAACTTTATCATATTTGTTACAAGATCGCAAAGAGAATTAAAAAAAACTAATTTTGCCACAAATAATATAGATTGCCATGTGCAAAGACGTCATAGTCTAAGGTTATGACGCCAGGAAAAAATTGGAAACACTTCTGCTACTTTTTTTTCTAAAACGAATAATGGCTCTATCATCTATGTGCCTTACTTTTTTTCGCTCTGTATAAATAATTACCAATAGTTTACAACTTTCATGTAGTTTCGTTTGTTGATACTCTGGCACGAAGTAATGCAGCATCTACTGTAACAATGCTTAGTACGTGATGTTTTAACATATTGTACTTTTCTAATAGAAACGAAAAGAAACACTTGTTTAAAAATAATCTACTATCGACTTAAAAAAATTAATAATAAACACCATTGAAGCATATACGAGTATGCAACGCATATTACACATATATAGATATAAAAAAACAATTAAGAAAATATTGACATAGGTAATTCAAAGCAGCACGGAAAGTATAAAAAACATAGATTAACAAACAGAACTACAGAACAAATTTTAAGTCACCTGAGCTAAAAGGAAATTTAAATCATGATCATTATCATCAGACAAAAATTAGATGATCAAAACAGCGTTCGGTGGTACTATTTATTTTAAATATTCCCGCGCCTGTTAAGTGGCGTCATAGGGGGTTACTTAAACTTTTAAAAATTGCCATGCCGGAATGTCACAAATGAAGCATGACAATTCTATTTTGGTTGCATCTTTAGTTTCTTTTGGAAGAGGTCCATGGACGACGTTAATGATTCTTCAGAAGGTGTTGTTGTTGATTGAGCGAGATCTGGGACGCGGTCTTCCAAGTATCTGTTTGCACTTAAGCACATTGGCCCATTGTACACCCTCGAATTTTGCCTATTTGGGGTAATTCCAACCCCAGCAGTGAGATTTTTAACGTGCCACAAATCACAATGGCACGGTACCTACGGCTTTACTTTTTATCTGGCAGAAGGCTCACTTTCAGATTTTTCCCCGCTAGAAAAATCTCACCTATTTCGGCCGGAATCGAACCCGAGTCTCTTGGATCTATAGACAAGTGCGCTCTTCAGAGGAAAACAAACAGTTGAAATACTAAAAATGCGGTAGTATGTTTAATAAAAGAAACATAGACTATATTATATATTTCTTTTGCTCTACAAAACAAATATATTACAACTGAATACACAGAACGAAAAGCATATTTCAACAGCTAATACTATTGCTTTATGACAGGGTTGTCCAACCTTTTCGATGTTCGGGGCCACATTTTAGTAGTAGAAAGTGTTTGGGGCCGCAGTTCAAATACTGTCATTAAAATCAACCAAAATCGTGGGTAATAAAGCACATTAGATTTGAATACTTTTTACTGAGACATAAATAATTATTTATGCATATCAATAAGAACAAATGCAACCTTCTTTGCAAAAGACTGCTAAAAGACTAAAAATAGAACTATGCATTCGTCGCGTCGCGATCTTAGTCAGCGTCATGCCGGAGCCTTGACTACTGTACTGGTTCTGTACCATGGCGTCTTCTGAGGAAAAGTCGGCGCGCTTACATAAAATCTGTTATAAAATAATTAAAACAACAGTTAGACTTCTAATTTTTTTCAAATGTTTGAAAAACACATAAACATTATATAATTTAATTTTACAAATGGTGTAAAATACGTATATCAATCGGAAAAAAAATAGCAATTAAATTAAAGAGCATTTGAAAGTCCTTGCGTCTTCATTTGCTTGTGGGCCACATTGATACTTGCCGAGGGCCGCATGCGACCCGCGGGCCGCGTGTTGGACAACCCTGCTTTATGAGATACATTATATAGATTTATTATTTTAGTTAGCAGAAAAATGATTTTAAATTGTGTTGTAATAATAATAGAACTATCGTGGAGATGAAAAGATGCGGTTCTATTACTGCCAATTTAATCAAAAATTATAACTTTATTTGTAAAATGGAATACTATGTATATTTTTTGGTAGTAGTATAGAAATTTTATTTCCAAATAAAAATACTACTTCTGTGGAAAGCATACTTTCTGAAATATTTACAAAAATAAATAAAAATCAGGCCCAATATTTCAATGTTAAAATATATTTATAATTAAAGTAATTTAGTAGAAATAATATGATAAATAAATGCAGTATGAAATTGAAACATTGAACGTTTGTCACATTGCTAAAAATATAACTATATTTTCATTTCTTCATGCGTTAGAACGAATGTCAAGCGAGAATAAATTAAAATGCCATCTATTTTTAGTGACTATCTCCCAAGGTATGCGTTCCGCGGCATTAGCTGTCGAAATTTTTTTTAATTGAAATTAAAAATGCCGTCAAAATTATACAGAATGTCCTGTTTAAAAATGAAAGTAGTGCGGCGAAACTGGAAGTGATAGAACACAATTATCCGATCTTTGTGGTAGTTCTGGATTAGTAGAGACTACTACTACAACTTGCTTAAAGAATCATTCTTAAATTTACAAAACGTGGTGTATAACATGTGTAAAAAATGCAAATCTCAGCAACAACAAAAGCAACATTTATCAATTAAGAAAAAAGCAACAAATACTTAAGATTACGCATTTCACAACTAAACGTACTGATGAACTTTAGCTAAAGTTATTTGTTTGCCCACTTTAACCTTTTTTTGTGTGAGAATTGGTCATAATTTAAACACGACAGTCGATTTTCGGTAATGGTAGTTGGGAGCCATATTTTCATTTGTTTAAGTGTAGGTACTAAAAGAGGTACTAAAAGAGCGCTCTGTAGTACACGTGGCAGTATTTAGAATGTTTTAACAGCTTCTATTTAAGCATATTTGAAAAACTCGAAGTGGAGATTTCTGATTGATTTGGTTTTGGTGTTTAGTTTTGTTGTATAATTCCAAGAGGAGGACATTGGTTTCTATTTGCCGCCATCGAAAGACACTCATGGCCGTGACATGCACAAAATAGGTATAAGAAGTTTATACTCACGATACACGGAGTCTTTAGAAGTTGTTTTTCCTATTTGAAAAAGTCAATATTTTCATTGCTGTTTTTAAAAGGGACATTTTTGATCATTGCAGTGACGCCAATAAACCGCTACATACCTATTTTATTAGATTTGTAGTAAATACATTACTTTAGTTTAATTGTGTAGCAGATGCGTTGATTGTGGCTGTACTTTAGTAACACCATATAGTCTTTTGTTCAATTTTAAAACAATCGAGTATACAGATAACAAATAATAAAATTCATAAGTGGCATAAAACAAGTGTTCATCAACCATGGAGAAGAATTATAAATAATACAAAAACAAATCGGCAAACTATACTATATTAAAATACTTTACTTTTATTTGGCAAAGTCCAATAAAATACTATTTTATTTTCCATCGATAGAAACCTTGCTATCTAGTCCGTAACAATGGTGAAACAATATTTAGCTTTAAAAGAAAAGCAAATGTTTGTGTAGATATGTTTTGTCTTGGTAATTGACGTAAACGACAAGACTATATTTATAATAATTCTATATCAAGTCATTATCAGCATCTCTGTCTGCTGAATGATTGCTAAGTGAAGAATGTTATAATCACTAAGCTACTACTTCCCGCAACTACTTACTTAGATACATTTGTATAATAACAATAATAGGACGCAGTGCATGTAAAACACATACATATATGTAATATTAAGTAAGCAATACGCAACAATTTAGGTAATTACATATAACACTTCGTGGTATATATACCATAAACAACAATATCACATCTCGCCCCAGCATAGGGTGTAACAGCATAGCAATCAGTTAGTATATCTGCAAACGTCATTAATAAGTTACTACACTAAAATACCCATAGTTGACACTTAGTGAACAATAACGTCTTAGGTGTATTGCGTTTACCCTTAGCATTTTTTGACACATTGACTTTCGTCAAAACCTTTTATTGCTGCCAGATGTTATGAATCGATGGAAGCTATGTATAAGACATTTGTAAATATGAATTTATTGAACTTACGTTAAGTATTACTCCTAGTGAAATGGAGATGAAAAACCCTTTAATTCTCAAAAAAGCGGAGCAAGAAATGCAAATGATCATTTCGACCGCTAAGCGGCCATCTTTAGTGCTGATAGATTACACGTTGGAACAAAGCAACGACGTGACCTAAGGAGCCAGGGATTAGAAATCCAAAGGAACTTGGAATATATACGTTTGATGAGTGGGCGAAGTTTAATGAGTTGAGTAGACTTGAATTTGGAATAAATCCAGCATCTGCAATTAAAATATTTTCGTCATATTTTTTTTAATAAATCTACTTTTCCAAGCATCTAGTTAGGCTGGTTTGTGGACTGTTTTCAAAACTTTGAGATTGTCAAAAGTGATCGGATGATCTGCATGTATGACATGAGACGCGACGACGGATTTTTCAGGTCTGTTAAACCTGAGGTGTGCTATATGTTCTTTGAAACGTGTAGAAAATTGCCTTTTTGTTTGTCCTATGTAATGACTGGGGCATGTTGAGCAATTAATTTGGTAAATACTAGATTTCTGTTCTATAGGGATAGAGTCTTTCGTGTTGGGCAGTAGATTTTTTAAGGCGTTTGTGGTTGAAACGGTAGGGGCGAAATTCTCTTTCTGAAAGGGAAAAGGCCGAAGAGGAGGAAAATCCTAAACAGCCATTGACATATACATATGTAGGTAGGCTTACTTATAAGTTGACATATTTATTATGTTTCAATATACTGTGAAAATTCAAATTCAGTTCACAGCACGTCGTGATTTCTAATCGCCTGCTTTGCTCCAATGTGTAATCTATCAGCACTGAAGATGACCACTTAGCGGTCAAAATGATCCTTTGCATTTCTTGCTCCGCTTTTATGAGAATTAAAGGGTTTTTTCATCTCGATTTTATCATTTTTCTCATAGCTCTCATCAAATCATTACTCATAGTAAGTAAAACCACCACCTAACACAATTAACTTTATTGTGGACTATTAGCAAAAGACAACAATAAACCCTACTGAGGTTTTAAAGTTGTCACACTATTGCAGTACATTTTATCCGGAATTCAAAAATCGCAAAATACAAAAAAAATATAAATATCAATTCCGACGAAACCTGTACAACAATTGTGTTTTTTGTCAGATGATGCAGCTTGATAAATCGATATTTCATTTTACCATATTACTAATTAAAAGAACAAAGTTCGATGACGCACGGTATGTACGATCCTCTGCAAAGTCACTTCATAGCATACAAAATTGGGAATCCCCGGTTTAACAAAACTAAGGGACCAGCTTAAAGCGACGTTTTGCAAAATTTCATTCAAGATAAAATTGTATACTTTTTAAATATAAAACAGATAAAACGTAAGTTACATAAAGTTGCAAAATGTTTGTACTTATTGGTCTCATGGTTTAAATAATTTCTAACAGGTACGTATGCGTGTTTTTAAGAAATAAAATCTCCGTAAAGCAACTTTTACTTTTCTTGCAGAAGGTTTTGACCGATTTTGTTTCGATTACATTAACATTGTTTAACTCTGTTGAAGTGTACAATCGTATCGGATACACGTCGAGTCATAATTCCTACTTAAGTAATTAAAAAGATCAAATGGGCAAGTGTCTTTTTAATTGATCAGTTTTATTCTCCCCACCTCTGACAAAAAATTCACACGCTCTATAAATACTATACGATGTATTGTGTGTGTCTTTCCCCAGACTTGTGGAAGGAAAAATATTTATAGAATGCAAAGTTGCGGTATAAACAATTTTAATTCACCAATACTGGCAATAATTTGTTACCGCCTTGTGCATATAATGGTCATAGAAGAATAATTGTTTTTGACTAAGCTACGTGTTCTCACATAGCAGTGACGTTTTTCAACTACATACATCTTCAAGCACAATGTACTCTAACCTCTAGGTGACTATTATTCGTAGCACCAGTTGCTCTTGTCAATTGGAATTAGTTAAACATTTACCAAAATACTAGTACTGGTTGCTGAATTTTGAACGTACAATACCTAAAAATATACATAGGTTGGCTGGGGAAATTGTAATTAGTTAATAATAATTGTTTTTAGTTATTTTCTGTGATAATATTGCGTTCTCATTAGTTTAATGTGTGTAATGTATAATTTTGTTTTATACCCCTTGTCCCTCTTAAGGGGTTTGGATTGAACTATCATATTTTAATTATTTATTTTATAAATGACTAATTTAAATCGATAGGAAATTTACATTGTCACATGCTTATATTGAAATAAATATTTGTATTTCAGATATTTTTGCTCCTCTTCATTCTGCTTTACCTGTCGAGCTTCGCCTTACTGGGACGATTCAAAAGAAGGGGTAGAGAAGATTATTACAGCACCGATGACGATGAAGTGATGGTGCACCGCATCAGCACATGGCTGTGTACCTTCTCCTTGGCTGTGTCCATTGGGGCCGTACTGTTGCTACCTTTTTCCATTGTCTCAAATGAAGTTCTCATTTTATATCCAAAGTCTTATTATGTCAAGTGGCTTAATAGTTCCCTTATTCAAGGTAGTAATGCATATTATTTAAAAAAAGGCTTCTACATTTATCGTTGTTTCTGATTGCAGGATTATGGAATTATGTGTTCCTCTTCTCAAATCTTTCCTTGTTTGTCCTGCTGCCTTTTGCATACCTGTTTACAGAATCCGAAGGTTTCTTCGGCCACCGGAAAGGTCTAATGGCCAGAGTGCAGGAAACGTTCGTTGTCCTGGCTCTGCTTGCAATGGCTGTGCTTGGAATGACTTATGTGATCTCTGCTGTAATTGATAAAGATCGATCAAGCATTCAAACTTTGCTCAGTAAGTATTATTAATTTGAATCTGTATTCTTTATCAGTGTAATATCCGTTTTGCCAACATACCCGTGGGTGCTCTAAATTATCAATATTTTTGACCTATTGTCTGGGTTGAAATGATTTCACAAGATAATTTTTTTATCATAATTTCATGATATGTATCTGCTCAATACAGGATACTGGTTTTGTCAAGCATTTCTTTATCAACGCCAGTTGGTTTGCACATGATCGCAAAAGAGTTGATTACATTTTTTATGAATAACTGTTTACAATAGATGACTTAAACGTGATATTTTTTTAGTTTGTTATAATAATGACAATAATAGAGAATAATGAGCAGTAATGTGGAACTTCTTAACTGTTACTTATATTTTTAAAAACTAGAGAGAACATATTTAAGATAGACCATGGTTTTGGTTTGACTAATAGATGATTTTCATTTACGCGACTAATAACGCATACCGACGCATATTCGAAGCAGCAACAGAACACAAATTAATGCAAATTAGAAACGAAAACAAAAATTCAATATTACGTGATGTTAATATGAGTGTTGTTGATGCTATTTCATTTGAATACAGTACTGAAATTTCTGAAAAGAGTACGAATATTTTCCGATTCAGCAATTAAAGTAAATGTTTATTTTATTACATTCAAGACAATAAACATTCTAGGAAGTAAATTACAAAATTTTTTTAAATAAGAAAATTCTAGCAGTAAATGATTTCTCAAACAACAAAAACCAGTTAATTGTTAAACCCCTGCTTTATGTTCAAGAGCATTTAAAAGGGGTAATCCCCTATACCTTGACTATTTATAAATTGTCCAAATTATTAAGCATGTCCTGCAAATTACACATTTTTTATTTATTATGTCTCCATAAGAAAAAGTCGAGAACACGACCACCCCTATTTGTTTATACAGGGTCCCGCAAAATGTATTACCCATTTTATTTCTATAATCAGAAAAAAAAGAAGATTTTGTTCTATACTTTGACAGTGTGCAATAATGGAGTGTTGGTCAACAGAACAGCGCATCTTTTGCGTTGAGACATTTATCCAATGTAAATCGATCGTGGCTGTTAAAAGGTGTTTTTGACGCCAGTTTTTTTGCCTGTCAGTTTCCTCAGAGTAAGACTATTTAGTCTTGGATTTGTAAATGGATCATTGGACCTCATTTTTCGAAGCAAGTGGGCTAACTGTTATTCTGCACCCTACGTTAAATGATAAAAAATTCGTTTTACCACAAACTAAAAACAAATTTAGAGAATATTGGTTTCAGCAAGACGGCGCAACAAGTCATACTGCAATAATTGAAGGCTCTGCAGCAAGAACGAGGTAGCTCCATTTTAACAAAATGTTGGTAAACTAAAAAAAACGTTTCATTTTACTGGAGTTCGAGTTTTTTGTTTGATTCTATCACAGTATGATTGGGTGCCTTCTGAGCGACCTTTTTAATAGCATTTTCAGAGATTTTTATTCTCGCCTATTGTTTTATAGATTTTCTAAATTTGGAGCTACCTCGTTGTTGCCGCCAATTTCAAGAATGGCCTTTAGAAATAATGTAGAAATAAGATTTTATTGTTTTGTTATTGATAATTAAGGTTTACAAAATGAAATATGATACATATCTTTAATAACTGAAACTCAAAAAACATTTTTTTAAATAGGAGTGTTATTTATTCGTTTATATCATCATCAGACACTTCAGTTTCATTTCCATTGGCTTCATTGTCGCTTCTTAGAGCTCTGTAATACGCTAAGTCATTCCCTGTTACATACTGAGTAGCTAATCTCATTACGTTTTCATACTTAGCCGCTTTTAGAGGAGTGCGATCATGATACCCAGTATTATTAGCCACGGGAATAGTTTCATTTGATCGCTGTATTTAAAAATGTGAAAAAACATCTGCGTTGACAGACGTGGAACATTGTATTTCATTGGTTTGTTGGTCATAGTATATGCGTCGGTATTGGCTTATAGTAAACTTTTCTTTGATTTTATTAGTAACAGATTTTTTAAAGTAGGGACGGAGATGCCCCACAAAGTCATATCATAGACTGTGTAACAGGAATCACTTGAAATAATCTAGAACTTTTTTGATAATGTACAAAATATTCTGTGGGCAAGAACACGCGCTCGACTTTTCTCATGTGTTTCTCCACGGTACCGAAACAATGGTCACAGGGAAGAAAGCTGTGCCCTGGTTCTGGAAAGCGATGTATCTTTCTGAATCGACCAGTGTGGACGAGAAAATATAAGAACTGCACCATGGTGTGGTTCTTATTCTGTGCTGCACAGTTGTCCGAAAAAAGGTACAAAACCTTCACGTTCTTGTCAAGTATGTTGTTTATATAAAGAGTAATGAAGCTTATAGGTTCATTAGGAGTCTTTTTCCAGTGGTTTCGTCGTACATATAAAAGTAGGGTTTTCCATTCTTCGCAGAGTAAATACAAAAATTAAATATCCAAAATTACCTCAAATAGAAAGTATCACCTGATGGAATTTTCGGTAAAGGTGCATTTTGCTGGTGGTCGAATTACGCAGGTCTTCATAAAATCCTTCGGCTTTAGTTAAATGCAGCGTCTTTTGTACTTCAAGATTATTCTTTACCTCCTGTGTATCCGTAATTTTCAGTTGATTTTCTAACTTATCACATAACTGACATGTGTCTGAAAATAGGCTTTGAAATACCGATAGTAATAGTCACAACAAAGTATTGGTTTTTTGTCCATCTCTGTGTTTCCTAAATGTGCATAAATCTCAGGTTCGTACTGCTGCAGGTAAAGTTCGTACATTTTTTTACGTTCAATTCTGGTGACAAATAGTAACGTTTGACATTATCTTGCCTGCTATAATGTGATGACCTACGCGGGAAACTCTTAATGTGCCTATCTACTTGAGAAATAATTTCTTCCGGAATGGTATTTACCCTATTGGTATGTGTACCTCTCCTTTCAAATGGCGCAATAATATTTTTCCCGGTACCAAGGTGTTTTGCCAAAAGCTCTACTCTTTTCTGCGACATTCCATGTATGGAACTAAATGCCTTTTTGCAAACTCGAATGGATAAGGTTCCAATACGCAACTAAAAGTAAATAACAAACACAAAGTAACTAATTTTTGTTACAAAAATGTTATTGTCCGTTTAAATATTTAATTAATTCATAGTCATACAGGACAAATACAAATAAATAAAACATTAAAAACATTACGTTTCGACCGCTTTCTGGGTCTTCATCAGATGTGATAAACAAATAAATAAAAATATTTGTCCTGTATGACTATGAATTAATTAAATAACAATAAACAATATTATGTCATAGTACTACCAATAGAGGGACCTGACAGTCCGAACGTTCGGAATTTCAGGTCCCTACCAATAGAACAAACCAAAAATTGCTTGGTGCAATAAGGAGCTAGCTCCGGAGCTGCCTCCTTATTGCACCAAACAGACGATTGGGGTAGTTCCTTTACGCTTTTCCTGTCTATGCAGTTGCATGGAGTTAACTCGGTCTTACACCAAATGATAGAGCATATTTTTTTGTATTAGGTAGTGCAGCTAACTCAAATTCACTAAAAAATGGAGCTACCTCATTCTTGCTGCAAAGCCTTCAATTAGTATGGATACTTTGCGTGAGTTTTTTCGAAATAGGTTGATTTCCAAAAATGGTACCGTTTCTTGGCCAGCAAGATCTCTAGAACTTTCTGCTCTACACTATTTTCTTTGGAGTTATTTAACAAGTAGAGTGCATGTGAATACAATAGTCTCATAAATTTTGAAGTGCTAAAAAGGTACATAACAGACGAAATAAATACTATTCAAGGGAACGTCCAAAGTTTTTTCAGCTGTTTAGAAGAATATATTGCAAAGAATGGCCCTCATTTGCGAGGCACAATATTGCGGAAAATGGCGGTCATTTGCGAGGCACAATATTCGGAAAATAAAAAACTATCATCCTTCTAGTTTAAAAATATGTATTCATTTGTATTGTTCTTTAAATCAATAAATTGTTATAAGGTATTAATATATTTTGCCGGGCCCCTTATTTATTAATGCAAACCAATCAAATGCAGTTGTAGTAGATTAATGTGTCAACAACTTTGTTGTATTAAGTGGAACATTCTATATAATTTATTATAATAGATAATTTTATCTATCTTGCTTAGGGTGATAATAGCAAGCATTAAATTGTAAACTGAAAATACATGTTCTTAAAATCCAAGCTTGAAGTTAGGTCCTTTAAATTAAACCTCTACTGACTCTCCTGCTGGACAATTGATGGATACTTACACCATTGTAATAATATACCTGGATGCAGAACTGTATTGCACAAAGGCTCTGTCGTAAAGACCTGTAATCTTGAAATTTCAAACTATTATAAATAATTTAGAATGTTCTTTTGACATAATTAAATTATATTATTAATGTTATTTCAACGAAGGCCGCTATTTTGATTTTTTTTATGCTGCTCTTATTAGATACCTTTCGAAAACTTAAACTTTTCTCTGTACAACTGTGCTAATTGTTTACAATTATATAAGAAAAAACTTTAAAACTATTGTCATTCAAAAGAAATAAAATAATATGTATTCATTTTTTTATGTACAACAAAAAAACCATGATGTACAAGTTCCAACAAATTTTAGTCCGGTTTTTAAAGGAGGGCCTTGACGGTGTATATTTCTGTGTAACCTTATCCAGTTAGCTTTGTTATTATTAGAGGGATGGTATAATTGTGATGTAAGGTGGCATAAATTGCCAACTTGTAACCTCAGCACCCAAGTTGAAATTATTTCAGGGGTATTTTTATAAATTGGATTTTATATAAACCTATATGTATGATATATAATCCTACGTAGAATGATAACCATTATAATAAATAAATAGATGTAGAAATTTTCATTTAGAAAAATAAAGTTTACATCATTTCCGGCACAATTGGGAGTGAAAATTAATACTACATATAGCAAACTCTCGTTTATACTGTTTGCAGATTATCTGTGCCCCGTTCTTTTTTGTCTTGTGGTATTTTAAATATAAGTAATTTTATTTTTGTCATCAAAAAATTGTAAGTACAATACCAATATTTTATAATATTGCAGCCCAAATATTCCTTGTTTGCAAGTGGGTAATTTATTATAAAAATATTAGTGCAAGATTTTCCCAAAATCAACAACAAACTGCGGATATAAACTTATTTAGTCTTAAAAGAAAAGTTAATATGATTTTTTAACATGCAGGAGCAGTAATAGTTCGTTTTAAATACGAGGGATATTTTTTAAAAAAGGTCCGTTTGTGAATGAGAGTGAGAACGACGCGCGATCGCCGCAGTGCGCTTGCGCGTCTGCTCCCAGCATGCTTTGCGTGCTTTTAGACGCCATTTGCAGCCGTATCGTCTGTATGTGTGCTGAGCTGTAGAAGTTTATAATGTTTAAGAAAATTGTGTCGCCCGCCGACTACGAGAAACGATCAGGAAGGAGATGAATTGTTGGACCACATCGTTACAGGAGATGAGACTTGGGTGTCTCACATGACTCCTGAGTCCAAGCAACAGTCAATGCAATGGCGACACACATCGTCGCCAACCAGAGTGAAAGCCAAACAGACAATTTCAGCACGAAAGATCATGGCAACTGTCTTTTGGGACAGGAAAGGGAGTTTGTTAGTGGATTTTATGCCGAGAGGCACAACAATCAATTCTGATGCGAATTGTGTGACCTTGAGAAAACTCCGGCGTGCCATACAAAACAAGCGGCGTGGCCTATACTGTCTTCCGGTGTGATGTTGCTCCATAACAATGCAAGGCCACATGTTTCTGCACAAACACACGGTCTAATCAGGTCGTTTGGATGGGAACAACTGGATCATCCACCTTACAGTCCAGACCTTGCACTCAGTGATTTTCACTTATTTCGGTACTTAAAGGAGTTCTTTGGTGGTCACGGTTCAACGACGATGAAGAAGTGAAAACTGCAGTCATGGATTGGGCTTCTTCACAGGCGGCATATTCCTTTGATGTCGGAATTCAAAAACTTGTTTGAACAAAAATGGAAATTATGTAGAAAAGTAGATAAAAGTATGTAGAATATAGAAAAAAATATATTTTAATGATATTTACAGTATTTTTCTTCTTATTAAAAAACGGACCTTATTTAAAAAATACCCCTCGTACTTTACAAATGGGTTTTGGGTCCATGGTCATTTTGTCGCTAATCGCGCTGTTATTCCATTGGATCATTTTGGCCACTTGCAGATTTCCCTTAATTGCACCAAAAACGGAAAGGTTTGCAAACATATTAATTACTTCCAGTATGAATTGTTAATATAGCACTACATAAAATCAAGTGAATTTTTCTATTTTTATTAATATAAAATTTTTTAATTAAGTTAATTGTACGGCCTCAAATTTCGGCTCGGAATGCAATGTGCGCGCTTATTGCCCTTGTTAAAACCCCTTCTACCCAGTTAAATATAAGTTGTTTTGTTTGTTTCCCTGCAAAACAAATGTCTTGATCAAACAAATACTAGATCAATAATTAGTAATCCCTTTTCTGTAAATACTTCATGTCCTCGATTTTAAATTATTGTAAATTCCAACAATTCGTCAACTTTTCTGTTTTATTCTTTACAGATTTGTGGAGTTATCACTTGCCATTTTTGTATTCTTGTATATCATTTTTGGGTGTCTTGATGCTTTTGGGTGAGTTTGACAAACATATTCATATTGTTTTATATTAATCTCCACTGCTTTCAGTTTGCACGCCATTGGGCTTTGTACGCCTATTTGATATAGTAGGACAGTATTTGATAAAGCCCCAGTTTTTACACGATCTTGATGAAGAATATCACGCTTATGCCTTAGAAGAAGAGTGCTTACGTCGGAGATTAAAACATGCCCAGACTACTGGCAAATCATATATGAGTCCTGCACCTATGTTTCTGGAACAAGCACGGCCTATTCTCCAGAACGAATATGATCCACCTAGCGAGATTTTTAGGTTACGTAATGGACAGCTCCAGTCAGCCTTGGGTCTTAGGTTAACAGAGGTTGAAATGAAAAGACGAGTGTTGGGTAATGAATTTTAAAATCGAATTTAGCAGCAATGTATTAACGATATTTTGATATTTTAGATAAACAAAGGCAGACCTCGTCCCTTCGAAGAAATGTCTTGTATCCTGTTGCCATGATTTTATTAATTGGTCTTACTGTAATTACAGTATTTATGGTACTGCAAAATACAGTGGAATTGTTAGTTGGCATAAAGGCATTGCCACTAAGCTCAAGAGTAAGTGTTTTTTTTCTGTTTTGAATTTTTTTTGTTGTTGGAGGTAGAGTTAATAGTAACTAACTATGGCTTACTTTCAGAGTTTAATAATCTCAGGTTTTATTTAACATTCTGCTATGTAATATCCGTTGATAGAAAATTTGTTAAATGTACCTGTATTATTTTTTAATAAATTGTACATCATTTCAAAACACACGACCCCACCAATTTTAAAGTGACTGCTAAGTGAAATACAGAGTAAATTTATCATACCGACTTCATTGGTTTTCAAATTTAAATGCTTTATTTTTAAATTGTTAGTATTCCATGAAATTATAAACATAGCGTTTATTGTATAAATTGCTTGATAAGAGCAAATCAATTAGATATTAATCCAAGCAACTATTATAGCAAATGAAGTGCATTATAAATTCTTTATGAGGATTCATTTAAAAGTTATATTAGAAAAACATCAAATTTAGTTGGTTGATGAATTGGGCTAATATCAGAACAAAATGATAAACCTTCAAAATCTAAGGTTGATCTTAATTTTATTAATGTTCAAGGTGTTTACTCAATGCTGCCTTTTTGTTTAGTGTATTGTAATAAAAGATTGCACAGTATTAACAATCAGTTCATAAATTGAACAATTTTGTCAGCCCTATGCTATTTTGTTTGTTGTCGTCATAGTATAGAACCCTGCAAGATAATTGGATTGGACTGAATCTCTTTCTAATATTTATGATGCGCGTAAATAAAAGTTAAATAGTTTGTGTACGAATACCATTTGCACAATCTTTTTGAATTTCTATTCCAAATATTTTGAGCCCATTACTAGGCTGCTCTAAACAGCTGTTGAACCTTCTGTTTATAACTAAACCAATTTAAAAATTAAAATTTATTTACCTAATTTTTCTTTTTACTATCAAATGTTGTTTCATCCACTTCCATTGCAGACGTGATAAATACGATTCTGCACTCATATTCTACTTAAATAATTTTATCAAATTACTTACAAACACAAGGTATGCATTATTAAAACAAATATTTATCTTGAATTGAAAATACTTATGTGTGGCAATAATTATCACACGAAGTAAATAATAATAACAGATATTTTTATATTCTATCAACTCATACTCATTATTTTCATAAAAATAACTGCAACTATAAACAGTAAGCATTATCTACGTTCAACCAGTGAAAATAAGACAAAAAAATATCGTCAATACATTTTTGTAAACTATCTCAGATATATTCAATATTATTTTTAAATTATATTTTTTTACAGCAATTCACTCTTGGTATAACTTCGTTATCAATGTTAGGACCATTTGGCGCATTTCTTGAGATAGTTCTTATCTTATACCTAATAGCAACCTCATGGATTGGCTTATATTCATCACCACCCATGTCTCGGATTCGACCTCGAATAAAAAGTACCCCTTTCAGTTTGGTTATTGGGAATTGTGCCCTTATTTTGATCCTCAGCTCTGCACTGCCTTTGTTATCGAAAATATTGGGTATGTATTTCATAAACTTATAAAAGTGTCTTTTTATTTCAATTAATAATTTTGTAGGCATTACAAATTTTGATCTGCTGGGAGATTTTGGGAGCATTGAATGGCTGGGAAATTTTCAAATTGTTTTCATGTACAATCTCGTATTTGCAACAGCAGCTACACTGTGTATTGCAAATAATTTCACTGCGAAAGTGCGAAGAGAACTCTATGCTCGGTTAGTGGAAAATTATATGTTTGTTAGCAATTACGTTTCTTTCCTTAACTAACATGTTTTTTTCTACTCTGTTGCACAAGTACTACATTCGGGAAAGTACGTTTGAAGACTGATGTTTATGCACCGAATTTTCTTTAGCAAATTCGCTGCTGGTACAAATTATAAGACTTGCTGAAAATTAGGCCTTGTGTAAACTGTGTCACTATCATTACACTTTTTTAACTAGCAAAAAGCTTATTGTGATTTAGAGTAGGAAGTAGTTGTAGCTAAGATACTTTCCTGAACGTAATGCTTCTTTTTCCTTACCAAGAATATAATTTGCACTTTTACACTACAAGCTTTTATATAAGTGACTGATACAGTGCAACAGAATGTATATGCTCTTAAGTTCATTCTAATGTTCATGAATAATCCCATTTTGTTATTTTAAAATCATTTTACAACTTACTTTAAAAAATGTAACTATAAAGGTGTGGTTGGAAAATATTCATTTGCATTTATATGTTTATATTTTAATTTATTCATTATGTAAATAACAATTACAATACTTTTAGCTATTTTAGTCTTTTCCTGTCATCACGTATTCATGCTTTAATTTCTTAAATTCGAATTTTGTTTTCACCTAATGTACCGCAAATAAATTCATAAAAATAATACTCATACAAATGAGTGCTGTGTTTGAAAATTAAATTTTACTCATAGCTTTTCTTTATATTTTACACTGCTTTTGTTTTTAATTGATAACTATGTTTCAATGCTTTGAAAGCTTGTTGCTCTTAATAATCATTTAAGTAAAATTATTTCATGTATCAATTTTTTGTACAGAATTTTAACATTCTTTGGGAGTATTCATCCTGTGTCCGTCCCTAGAAACCCAAGACTATCCCTGGGCAAAATAGAATAAGCTTTGTAGTCAGTGCTTTTGTTTAATTAAACACTGGGTTTGCCATACCCTACAGCTCGTGGCTTCTCTTTCTGTGGTACCCAACATTTGGGTCATTTATGTGCCTCTTTCTTATATACAAATATTTAGTTTTGCATTAGAAATGGCATACAAATTTTTTTGTAGTAATATTCTAGTCCGTAGGGTTTTGAAATACTTATAGTTTGTGCATTCCCATAAAGTATATGATATGTGTTTTAGCATATGAAGGAGTGATTAGCATAAGGATATGTTTTCAAATAAGTCTGATAAGTATGCGATGATTATTTATTCCTAAAGATAAATTATTAGTAGTAAGTACTTATTTATTGGAGAATAAAATAAAGCGATTGTTTAAATAATGTTGTATTTTATGTACAATTACTTTATATATTGATGGTTTTATATATAAACAGTTTGCATTCTTGTTATATGTATTCTGTAGCAAAACTAACAAGTATGTAAATTTTTTGTAACACTGAATATATACTTCTAATGGACTTTTGTTTACATTTTTTAAAGATCAATAAAATATTTAACAAAAAATTGCATTTAGAATGTACCACTATACAAACTGAATGGGCATCTAAGGCCTGTGGAAGCTTCATACTAATAATAATAACAAATAGGGGTAATTTAGATACCTTATTATTACATGATTTTTACTAAAACATAATTAGGAAAGGACGAAAATTTTTACATTCACTAACTATAAATTAATTGAATGTAGCTGTAGGAATTTGTTTTGCAAAGTAATTGTGAAAATCATGTACATAACCTCTTGCTTGACAGATAACAGGACACAAAATTAGATTTACATAATGTACGGCAATGAAAATTGTCATAATAATAAGGTATCTAAATGGTCCCTATTTAGTTGTCAAAAATTCTCCCTATATGAAAACAACTGTAAGTATCACAGGTTGGATGAACACGCTGTGATTACATTCACTTAAAAAAATGTATGGACTTCATAGAGAATAATTAAAATTTTTTAAAGATATTTTTACGAACCGTTAAAAATTTAATATGAGTATTACAATAATCATGTAAATTGTTGTTTTATCTATTCTCTTTAGGTATGGCCAAGTTATGGTATTCAGTGAACTTGATTCATAGAGCTAAATAGAGGCAAAGGAATAACTTAATACATCTATAATACATATCTAACTCAAAAATTTGTTAGAAATGGTTGCTCTCTAGCACAGTTTGACAATATTAAACCAGTGCATTGTTGTTTTGCCGAGTTATTATCGAATTTATTATTAGTTGTTGTTTTAAGCGTTTTTAATTTGTTCTTAAAATATCCGTTTATTAACATTTAAGATACCAAAAAATCAGTATAGCTTCCCTTAATAATCTGATAACAATTCGGCAAAACAACAAAGCACTGGTTTCATATTGTCAAACTGTGACAAATAGGAACTTGAAAATATGTAACAAATGCATTAATTTAGTACACTGAAATGCCTAGGTGGCACGTTTTGCTTGAAAACGGTACATTTTATTGAAATGAATACAAGTACACCTTTTTTATGTAAAAATAACTTCCTTATAACAAATAATAACCAACAAGAACAAAAATAATAAAAAAATTATGATAAAAAACATTAAAAAAATCCACAATATGCAGTAAAGCCTATACACTGAGAATGTTCGGCTTCCCCTAAAGTGAATGTGTACCAATTTTCAGCGTGATCCGAAATTGTGTCTCTGAAGTATATCCAATATTAAAAAAATTATTTTCTTTAAAGCCAAAAGCACTTTTGTACTAAGGTATGTTTGGTTTAATTGGTCCCATTTGACCTTCGCAGCTGTAGCTAAACTGTCCCTTTACTTTCCAAACACCCTGTATAATCGTATTGACTCTTATACATACTGCTACAATACAAAAAATTCCACTTCATGCATCTAAAGTCAAATTGACAAATTATTGTTGTTCAAATTTGGTTTAAAATAATAGTATATATTGTACACCAAGGTAGAAAAGTCTACTATTATAGCCTGAGGGCTAAGTTTAAATCCTGAGGCGCATACGGCCGAGGGATGTAAGGCCCGAGGGCTATAAGACTTTTCTACCGAGATGTATTTATATACTTTTTTTTTTCTACTAGTTACATAAACCCTTATAATTGTCAGTAAATGACTATTTTAACTTAAATCTGCATTTATTTCAAATTATAAAACAAATGGCAGTTTTTTGTTTTGTTGGTATGACAGTTGTTTGAAAATTGTTAATAAATTTTGACATAAAAGTTAAAATTATATTTTTTTGAGCCTTTAAAAGTTTTTTGTGGCTGCTTTGCAAAAATGAAGAGTGAAAATATAAATTGTACACCGCCCGAAATGTCAACTCTTTCCCTAAAAGTAAATATTGATATTTCAAAAATTTTCAAAATAGTTGCTTTCTTAAAATGTCAAAATGTACATTATCAACCCAAAAAATCGTCAGTTTTTACTCAAGAGGAAATTACAAAATATATCACTAAGGCACCTGATAGATGTTATATTGCAACTAAGGTAGGTATTTGTCTTATTTTATTAAATGCTACTGTTTAAAAATCTTTATTTTTATTATTGTAGGCAGTTCTTGTAATTGGTGTTGCTGGTACATGCAGGAGTAATGAAATTCCAGTAAATTCGTGGTGTTGGAGGCGCTCTGGATGGAAACTGTAAAGAAATATTTAAAAATCAGACAACTCCAGACGTGGCAAAATTGTTTATTTGTATACGTAATGGAAAAGCTATAAGACAAAATATTGCTCACAATGCAATAGGGCAAATGCCAAGAAAAATTGCTATCTATTTAAATTTGCAAAACTCCGCATCTTACACGGGTGATAGTTTCCGAAGGACCTCGGCCACTATATTAGCTTCCAGCGGTGATAATATTCTTCAACTAAAACAGCGGGGAGGTTGGAAATCTTCTAGTGTACTGGAGGGATATGTAGAAGATTCGTTGTCAGTTAAAAAAAGTATAGCATGTATGGTACAAAGGCAATCAAAGTCTTTAACAAATACATTTCTTGATGTTTCTGCCCTGAAAACACCTAAAAAGACTAACAGTGTTAAACATCCTTCAACATCTGCACAGTCGAGTCCTACAGCTATTGAAGAGACAAATACTATTAACAACACTGTAATTAATGTACCTACAACTAGCTTGACTAGTACCTACTACATAGTTCCTTGAATACGACTGGACGAGGGATAACCATGATGTATCATAACTGTACCATCAACTATAATTTTTATAAATAACTTGGCAAATAGTCGTTTGTAACAGTAATATATTCATGAATTAATAAAATTGTGTTCTATTTATCGTCCTCACTTAGTTGACCATCATGATACAATGATCATTGTATCATGGTTGACCATTATATTTTGAATAGTAGGCACTTGAACTAAAATACAGAAAGTTATGTATTCATAGAAAGATTGAATCTATGCGTTATTTACCTTGTTAAATCATCATTGGTATTCCGAAACCTTGTTTTTAAGCACTGGTTTCATCTAAAATACTGAAATTATTAATAATTTTCTCTTTTTCACGTTGTGTAGTTGTATCATCGGGGAAATTGGTATTGACAGAGTTGTCAATTACTGCGCGAAAAACGGATAACTACTCAAATATATCAAAGTTTTTAATATTAAATTAGTAGACTTAAACAATAAAATAATAAAATATAATTAAGCAGAATTTCTCCATTATATTTTCCAAGCATCTCTATGCACTTAGGACCATTGTGCACCCTAACTATATTACTAGTAGTGAAAAATAGTATATTATATACCTAGGTTGAGAAGTGAGCTATTATTTACCGAGAAATTTTATATCCTGAGGCGCGTAGCGCCGAAGGATATAATTTTCGAGGTAAATAATTGCCTTCTCAACCGAAGTATATATAG